>OZ005654.1:321944794-322024794 GCA_963930645.1 Salticus scenicus
TACTACTACTACTTTTTTTTTTGTTTTTTTTTGTGTGTGTGTGTGTGTGTGTGGATATTCGTTTTCTACATTTTTTTTTTTTTTTTAATATATGAAAATAAATTTAAAAATATATATATATAAAGAAGACAAATACAGAAAAAGATAAATAGACAGATTAGAAAATTAAAAGAGAAATATGTAAAACAATAAATTAAAATGTTGAGTGACGAATAACAGACACATTCGGCGGAGTTTAATATTTTTATTCATTTATTTTTTTTTTCCTAGTTTCCTCCTGTAATTGAAAATATTTATTATGTAATGTATCATCAAGATAACCAGAATTCATATAAAACTATTGAACCTCATTAGCAAAATATCGCTTTTCTGTTACATGAAATTAAATGCATTCCTATTCTGTCAGTTTCCTCTTCAACAACTTTATCCCCCTCCTCAAACTTTCTCTCACAGCTTCAGAGAAGAAAGAGCTTTTGACCACAAGGTCAGTTTCTTCTGCAGGGCATCCACATGCTCACCTAATCAATCACTCTAATATCACTTCGCTCTTGTCATGTAGTCACAAACAGAATATCCTGTGTCTGCATGTGATACGAAGTGAACACTGGCACATTACAACGACCCTTTCCATGAGGTCGACCCCTGTGGTTGCTGACAAAACAGTCAGAAGGAGGTTATAAACGTTAAATAACCTCCTGGGCAAATCAGCATCTTTCTATAGAAATATTCGCATTCTCAAATTTCTTATCGTAAGTCTTTGTTGAAATTAAGCTATAAAATGCACCTGTTTTATGGTGGTCGTGTTAAGATTGTTCAATAACGATATGTAACTAAGATGGTAGAAAATTTTTGGGACAGGCGTAGTGGGGGTATTTGGTAAACTCTATAAATTGTATAGTGTTATTATTTTTTTATAGCAGAATTTTTTTATACAAACTTTCACTTTACAAAATAATAGAAAACTGCTACAAAAACTTATTAAAAAAAAAAAAAAAACTGCACAAAAATACTATTAAATCGTAACACTTGGCAGTTATGAAATTTCAAACTGAATATTTTTTACTTGTTTCAGCAGAGATAAGTTTTAGAATAATTATTTTTAAGAGACGGAATTTAGATATATCACAGTTACGCATTTAACACTATTTCTCAAAAATAGAACTCTCTTTCTCTCTTCGTGTTATATTTCATTAAAAAAACGTTATATAACTCATTAAGGGAGTGAGAGAAAGAGAAACTATAATCTCAAAGACAAAATTTTTTTTTTTTTAAATATGCATGTAAATCTTTTCCCTTTTTTTCATTTCTTTTACAGTTTATTAACAAAACTTAAAATAATGCAACTTGAACTATGTGTTGACTTTGACAGCTATAAAGTTAAATTTAATTTTAATCTCTTAAAAAAAATATATTTCATTTTTATTTTTATTATTTATTTATTTATTTATTCTAAAACTGTTTATTATTAACGTATGTGTTGAACTTGCTTAACAGTAATGCATAAAATAAATAAATAAATAAATAAATAAATAAAACGAGAAAATGGAAGAAAAAGAAAATATTTTTCATTTAAATAAAAATATTGTGTTAATCTAAAGTATGTACCAAATGGGAAATTTAATTTTATAAAATTGGGATATGCTTTTAAATAGACTTGACATAATTCCAGAGAGTCAAATAGCTTTCTTTATCTTTATATTTAATTACTCAGTTTATGCATTCAAAGCAAATCTTTATTAGGTATCAGATGACTATTTAAACTTTTTTTTTTTTTTTTTTTTTTTAATGCAAAGAAAACAAAAAAGAAAGAAAGAAAGCAAAAAGAAAGTAAATAAAGCAAAAGTCCCTTAAAATTTAAATATTTTACGCAAATTTTAAGATTTATGTATATACATATATATAAAAGAGAAAGCTAACATTTCACAAAATATTTTAAATTCCCACTAAATTTTCATTTAAACAAAATTTATCGCTACAATATTTTAAACAATATTTATCAACATTGAAATATTTTAAAATCGATTAAGACGAATCCATATAAGTAGTTCTAGATTGTTGATTAGCAATCTCTAACATCAACTGTGTGACTTACAGTGGGCAGTACATAACAAAATGAAAGCAAAACTTAAGTCAGATGAATTAAGACAGATCATCTTTTAGAAAAGTAAAGCGCTAACAGAAGGGGGTCTACTATTGTAAAGAGAAGAAAATCGGATTAGACACAGCATTTTGCTGATTACTTGTTTGGAAAATCCCCGACCAGACAGACAGCTAGTACAAATTTTAAACATTGAGGTTCCCTTTCGCTCCCGAAATTCTAATCTACGTGGGATGGGAATGAGTACTGCTGACTTAGAAATTCTCCTGTGGGAAAAAAAAGAAAATTTACTTTTGAAGGAAAAAAAAAAAAAAAAACGCGTTTGCTTTTAAAACTCAACTTTGTTTTTAGTTGTAGATATACAGTAAAACCTCTCTAAGTTGGACACCTATGGTTCCAAGAAAAAGTGTCCAACTTACTTTTTTCGATTTAATTAAACGGTATCTATGCATGCCTTTTAACTTTTAATCACATCTAAATATAATATAATTAAGTATTCATGACTTATATACAAAAAATATTTAATTTGCCAATTTAAAATTTAAATTTAAACTGTTATGTTGTGATTATTATAATACTTTCTTCTATAATTTTTTATATAACAGCGCCACCTACAAGTTAATATGCACGAAAATTTTATTAATATAGCTTCTCACAATAAAAAATTTGCATATGCATTTTAGTGCAATTTTATCCAATAGACGCTGAGATAGTCATGTGGAAAATCGGAGAATGTGAGTAAAAGCAGCACCCTGCTGATTTACACCCAAATTAAGCTAATATTAATTTTCATTACGACCATCTCACATATAAAGTTTGGTGAATTTATTCACTCTAGAAACTGAGATATATTTTTCGGTGAACGAGGAAGACTGCAGCATAGCAGCAACACCTGTCAGCTAGTATGCATCCAAATTGAATCAGCATCGTTTTTCATTTATACACTCAAGTTAAACTTGGTAGGAAATATAAAAGGGACAAATGAAGAGGAACCCTACCAACCAAAATGTATTTTCTAATGCCTATTTTAAAACTGTCTAAGTCAAAACATGACTGTAGGCTTTCTTGGAATACTTTCAAAAGAAAAAAGCAAGGATAATTCATGAAATTCAGTAAAAAGAAAGACTCTTACATTATGCACTAAATTATAGTAATTTGTGAATGTTTCAACTGAAGAAAAGAAATATTTTTTTATAAGATAAGACAGAGGTGAATATATTGTGAGAAGGAGCTTTTTTTTTTTTTTTTTTTTTTTTATTTTTTTTTTTTATAATATTTACGGCTATTTCTACAAGGGATGTGTAAAATTTCTAAAAAAAAAAGAGTGAGAAAATGGAAATTTTATTTCTTTTTTCCTGTCTCATCGGGTAAAAGTGTCCCACTTAGGGCAGTATTTCAATGTCCAACTCCCAAGTTAAAGGGGTATCCAACTTACAGAGGTTGGACATAATGTTAATCCTATGGATACATTCCGTTCCGAGAAAAAGTGTCCAACTTAGAGGGGTACGAGGGTTGCTATTTATATTTCTGGCCTAATAATGAAAAAACAAATATGTAAGATCGAAATTGGTTTTATTGTTTTACAAAATATTCTCCATGATGATCAATACACTTTTGCATGCGTTTGAACCAATTTTCAAAGCACTTTTTCCAGTCCGATTGAGGTAACTCCAAAACATGCGTTTTGAATGCATCAACCGCTTCTTCGGGGGTCGAAAATCGTTGTCCACGTAATTTATTTTTGATGTGTGGGAATAAGAAGAAGTCATTGGGTGCCAAATCAAGGCTGTACGGCGGATGACCCATCAGTTCGATCTTTCGCTCAGTCAGAAATGCATTTGTTTGAGTCGATGTGTGAGAGCTCGCATTGTCATGATGAAGAATGATTCGCCTGTTCTTCTGCTTTTTTCGAATTTCTCCGATGACTTCTGGCAAACAAATGGTCGTGTACCATTCAGAATTGACCGTCCTGCGTTGCTCTAACGCCACTGTTGCCACATGACCGTTAATGCCGAAGAAACAGGCAATCATTTGTTTCGATGTGCTACTTCCTCGAACAACTTTTGTTGGTTTTGCCTCGCCTTGGAAGACCCATACAGTTGATTGCTGTTTTGTTTCCGGCTCATATGCATAGATCCATGATTCGTCACCTGTGTAGATGTTATACACAGCCTTTGATGTACCTTGAACGTATTTTTCCAACATTTCCTTGCACCAATCGACACGAGCCTTTTTTTGAGCGTTTGTCAGATTATGCGGGATCCAACGCGAACAAATTTTTTTTACGCTCAAATGTTCATGCAATATTTTATTGATGCTAGTCATACTAATGTCCAAAGACGCCTCAATCTCACGGTATGTCACATGACGATCTTGCTTTATCAGTTCACGCACAGCATCGATCTTTTCTGGCACAACAACGGATTTTGGACGACCTGCACGGGATTCGTCCTGGATCGAACATCGACCACGATTAAATTCGTTATACCAATTTTTTACAGTGCTGTAGGATGGCGCTTTATCGCTGTATAAAGAATTAAGTTCATCGAAGCACTCTTGTCTTGACAATCTACGTCGAAAGTTATGAAAAATAATCGCACGAAAATTTTCACGATTCAATTCCATTTTTTGAAAGAGAAGAACTTTTCAATTTACTGTCAACAACACAAATAAAGCTATAATGGTAAATCGTCTGCTGAATTTACGTTTAAAAATATCAAACTTTCGATTAAAATCGTCTGCGGTCACCTAGCAACACTTACTGTTGCCAAGGCCAGAAATATAAATAGCAACCCTCGTATCCAACTTATAGGGGTGTCCAACTTGACAGGTTTCACTGTACAGATCAGAAACATATTTGCCAACTTGCCGGATTTTTGAATTAGCATATTTTTATAGAAATATCCATTTTATATTTTAGCGAAAATTCTGGAATTAAATAAACCGCTGAATAATTTAAGATAATAGTGATATGAATTAATCCGGAGGGTTAGCAACTCTGAAAGCCTCATTTGTATTACCCATTACCAAGCAGTTAATTTTTATTTATTCTACATTGTACGTATGCCCTTGTGCTCGAGTCACTAACATTATATACCCAAAACATCATAAAACTCATCCATATATAACATATAAATATTTCCAAAGTTCAGTCAGTCGGATGATTTTTGTAACATACTGGTACTACATGCAGACCACAAAAGTGTGTTCAGTCACAACAGGAAGGCATCACCCTTTTTTTCGGTTGGTTGGTTGGTTGTGTGACTTAAGGCCGATTAATTACACTAGGGTACTAGGACTATAGGGGGAATGCCCTCCGTGGAGGTCTTTCTAAGAGGTCCTAGCCCGTATTTTCGGGAGTTTCGGAGAAAACCAGGTTAAACTCTGAACGACCAGGACGATGAGCTCGACCTGGAATCGGCACTTTCTATCTACCAGCTTTCAGCGCAGAACCACTCGTCCACTGGTGGGGACCCTTCATTTCGGAAGCTATAAAGTAATGTACATAAAAATTAGCTATTAGAATAAATGTTGCATTATTAAAAAGAAAAAGTGAGAAAGAAAAGAAAAAGAAAACAGAGAAAAAAATTAAAAGCATGAAATTTAACAAATTTAGAATCATTAATTTACTTTCTTCTTACATTTTTTATTTGTAACAGTTAATATTTATAAAAAACTTAAATAGAATTAAACATATTTCCTTAGTCCTTACATTTTTTAAATATTATAGTTAGCATTTTTTATTCATTAAACATTCCTTATTATTATTATTTTATTTTCATTTTTTTCATTTAACAGTATTATCCAATATTTTGTTATTGCCATGTAATAACGTCGACATAATAAATGATTATTACATTATATTCACTGTTATTACATTTTACAAGTCAAAAATTAAACTTTTTAATTTTTCTTTTAATCTGACCATAGTCTCCTGTGCTAGATGCCTTCCGCGTGGCTCGGAAACGTGTCGGTAGATAGCGCCACCTGGTACAGAAATACACAACGGTCTTATTCAACAGCCACCAAAAATTTTTTAAAGTGGGATTTGATATACATAAAAGGCGAATAGAGTCGATAAAACGTCGATTATATATATCATATATCACTTCTTAAAATTATTGATGACAGTTGAATAAAAAAGTCGCGCTATCTGTATCAGATGGCGTTGTCTACCGCTTGAACTGTTGCCAAGTTTCCGAGCCACGCGGAAGGCATCTAGTTTAGGAGGCTATGATCTGACATATCTTTAAAAAGTTAAGTGCTACCGCAATTTTCTATGTTTCTATTTCAAATATTAATTGTAATCAGAAACCTTAATTAATAAAATTTATTTTATATTCAGAAAGCTGATATTGCAACGAATTTACTAATTTAAAATTTAGGTTTTGCAATACGAGCGTGGCATCTAAACCTGAAAACGGAAATTTTAAGTAATTCGTCACTTTTTCGAAAATTTGTCAGCTTATTAGGTATTAAAATTAAATAATTTTCTCATATGAATTATTTTGAAAGCATTTTGAAAGTCAACTGATTTCTGGTCCATCTTAAATTCACCAATATTTGTAAAAATACCATCAATCGACTTTTTTTTTTTTTTTTTTTTTTTGAAGGATGCGTTCTACGGGAGCATTTTCTTGCTGTTTCATTTAATTTAGGTACAAAATATATAAGAATACGAAATATGCAAGTTTCCCGTAGTTGATTAATGAAATTTATGTTTATAGGGGGAAAGTGGCGAGTTGGTCCTTTTTTTTAAATCGCCACTTCGCTTTTTTTAGTCACCATGTGTCGAGTGGATGTTCTCGTGTCGAACAGTGTCTATCGCCAAAGATTACATATGAGAGCATAAAATGCCGAATGAGATGTCAGTAACTGCCATGTCCCAAATTAAGTAGAAAATATTTAACTTTACCATCTTATTCAACATGTTTTACTTTTACTATATCTTTTCTCTCGGTACAAATATACCCATATGATGGCCGAATGGGGATGGCTATCATTTGCCTTTAATGGCCATCTCTTGCCTTCATTTGCCGGATTCGAGTCCCGGTTCTGTCATGGTAGCAGGGATGAAAGTTTTCCGTCTTTTGACGGAACTCTTCCATCGGAAATTTTTTACAATAATCTGCATCCTATTTAATCAAAGGACATTAGAGTGAATATACTCTCATTTTTTCTAAATAAAATTAGTGGTGCCGATGACGATAATCACTTTCACCCCTGCATGGAAGTTCGTATGTGTGGTTGCAAATTAAGTGGACTATCACTGAAGTTCTCATATAAAAGCTTATATTTCCATTTAATATTTATAAATTGAATTATATTAAGTTAATTTTATAAAATATATATTCAGGCAACGATTTTTATGGTTTTTGATAAACTTTTTACAGATTTGAAATCTTTAAATTGCCTCTTGCCAGTTTGCATTTTTTCACGATTTCATGATTTTCAAAATGCTAAAACTTCTACCGATGTTCAAGAAAAGACTTAATAAATTTTAATACTTAAAAGAATTAGAGGTAGATTTGCAATATCAGTAAAAGGCAAAATATTAGAAATAAAATTATAACCAAAAAAAAAAAAAATCTTTCTCTTAAAAATTTTACTTATGCATTATTTTTAGATGCAGTTTTTAATTTTTTTCTCAACAAATAATTAATAAATTTCAAAATATATCCCTAATTCTTTTAAGTAAGTTCTATTAACCCTTTGCGGCGCACTGCCCTCGCTGCGAGGACGCAATTATAAATTCCAACCTCAAAAACTCATCCCGTAAATTTTTTAGTAAAATTTTGCTTTTATAATGCAGCAGAAAAGGTTGTCAATTCCTTTTATTTTAATTCTGTTCGTGAATTCCGGTGCCAGTGTTATTTAAATAATCCCAATTACCCTGTGCCGCAGAGGGTTAAACGTTAAAAAAAGAAAAAGAAAATAAAATAAAATGTATATTGTATGTATATATCTGTAGGAATTTTGGCATTTTAAAGGTCATGAATTCATGAAGGAAGACAAACTGAGAAAATACTATTTAAATATTTCAAATCTGCAGAAAATATATCAAAAACCATAAGAATAGTTGCTTGAATAGATATTTTATTTAAAAAATATAATATAGTTCAATTTATAAACAATAAATAGAAATATAACCTTGTATGTATAAACAGAGCATTTCACAATCATTTAGTAAAGAATAATATTTGAAAAAGTTTAATTAATTAAGAAAAAATATTCAATTTTATATGTTTTGAAAATAAAGTGAGAAAAATTTATAAAATATATTGTAATTATTTTCAAATAAATTGTCGAAAATACTTTAGCGTTTTCATTTCAGGTTTTGCCCACTAGAGCAAAGTTTTAAGAAAAATTTTGAGGTACAGACAGTAAAAAGATAAACTCATCAGATCATATGTTTATTTTCTATACTCAATATTATTTTTGTTTTGAATAGATCGATATAAATCTGTTTTTATTTATTTGTTTATTTTTTCTTTTATATTTGATGCACGAATTTGCTTCTTTGAATATCTTCTATTGAACTTCTGTTTAAAAGGAATACCTTCAAATAGTTCCTCTGTTTATTTTTTAAACTCCTTTTAAAGACACTTAAAAGAATCTGAAAGGCGGAGTTTTGTCACATGCCAATCAAGCGTCATTAATGGGAGGTGTCTAAGTGAAAGCTCCGCCTTTTCCGACTCAGCTGTGTTTTTTGTTTATTTTTTTCTTGCAGCGTTGCTAGCACGCATGTTTACAACTCAGCTGTGGGCAGGTCAACTAGACGCAACCGCGCACAGCACACACATTGAGAGAAGCACTGCAAGACGTACACGTCTGTTGAGTTTTCTCCCGCTACGGATTAGTTCTGACGTATTTTTATCGACGATTCGGGTTTCGCTTTCAAAAATCGTCTCTGTGGAGCATTCCAACATTCTTAGTTTTTCTCCGATCATTCTGCAACATTTTTTTCTTCTTTTCGATTGTTTATTGAAATATTTCATGCTTAAATTTTATTCGTCATAATATATTAATTCAATAAGAAAGTTCAATTTTGTTTTTGTGAAGTTATTTGATTTTACTGTTTTTGCAAGAATTTTTTAAAATGAGTTACAGTCTTCAAAATGCAATCAAAAATTCTGGTTGAGTGAACTGCTGTTGGAGACGATGTTGTGCGATATATTTAACGATATCTGGCAGTCATTTTACAGGAAAATCGTCGAGAAAACTATTTAGATACTTTTGCTTATATGAAAATTCAAGATACATGCAAGGAAATTTTGAGGAAGGACTTATACTAACTGTGAACTTTTTAAATAATTTGCATAAATTTGTGGAACAATTAAATCGGTCTAGAAACACTTCTATGCCTTAAAGCAGCCCGCTGCGGCATCATAGTATGTCCTGCTCTCCATGTGGTTACTCCTACACATCTTCATCTCAGGTAAGCAAAATTTATTATAATCCCAAGTAAATTATAAAGCAATTCAGATTAAATTGCAGGAAATTTTTGTCTTAAAAAATAATTTATACAGAATAGTTATTACAGAAAATCTTTATTACTAAAAATTACTGGAATCTTTAGTAAAAAAAAAAAAAAAAAAAAAAATCTATTTAATCGTACATTTATTAATGACAACAATGCTAATTTTTCCGACGATTCTAAAAGAAATATATGAAAGCTAGTGTTTGCATTGCATACTTATATTTCGATCTATTGTACGTATTCTGAGATTAATAATGTAAGATTATATATGTAAGTAAGATGAATAGATGCGTGGTGATATGTATGCATACTATATATACTATTAAAATTATAACAGAAAACTACTGCTAATCATTTATCATTTTATTAAGTCTTATGTAAAATTACAAAGGAAGGAAAAAATAATAAAAATTGGAGATGTTAAAAAATCTATTTCATATATGCATTTTCATGACTAATATTAATTTAATTAATTATTGGCAAAAATATATTTGTGACTCTTTTTTTTTTTTTTTTTGTTAAGGAGAAACAGTCACTTTAATTCTTATTGATAATTTAAATAATTAAAATAATTTAATAAATTTACAAAAACGTTTTTACAGTGTATATGTATAAAATATGCTGTATGTATACTGCATGTTTGTAAGGTGCATGCTTACATGTTGCATGTAAGATGGATGTATAATATGTGCATGCATTTTTTCATCCATGCATGTGAGATGTATGTATTTGTATATACTAAACCTGAAGTAAGAGGTTAAATATACAATATATATATATATATATATTGGTGTTGTTAAATATATATATATAACTGGTGCAATATTAGGGGTCGCAGCGGTCCAACAATTTTGCATGTGTTTTGTTTATTTATTTTTATTTTTTTCTTATCTTTATTTTGAAAAAAATAATAATAATTAATTAATTAAAAAAGATAGAGTGAAGGTTTAATTTCTATAATTTAGGGCTGCTACGAGCTAAATTTTTTCCCTGGCTCTTCCACCAACATTTTTTTAATAACATGTTTTTCTTATAGATTGAGGTAAAAAATACTGCATGAATGTTCTGGTAGAAAATTTAGGGAAAAGAGGCGGGTCCGTGTATAATAGAATTTAAATATTTACTTTTTGGAAACAGCCGTAAAAGAAAATAGTAAAACAATATAAATACATACGAGATGTAATTCTATCACACAAAATTATAAGATTTGTGCTTTTTTTTTTTTCTACCACTATTACCATACAGTAATCTTTATTGTACATTTACAGTTGTTTTTTTTTTTTTTTTTTTTTTTTTTTTTGTGGTTAAACAAGATAGTGATTACTGTTAGAAAATACATGTGGAAACGGAAATATTCCTGCGTGTGAGACTAACTCTACATTTACTGTTGAATCACCCATAAATATAACATATAAATATTGAAAATTAATGGTCAATTTAAAATATTGTAGAACAGAGGTAGTCAATTTTTTATACCAACCGCTCACTTTTGTATGGCTATCAATAGTAAAACTTTCTAAACGCTTACCGGTTCCACAAAAATAGTGATTTATAACGTAGGGAAGTGGCTTTATTTTACAAAATTTAGAAAACAGAGTTTTAGTCAGTGTTGCTAGATCTTGCGGAATTTTTATAAACAATATCAACAATAATTTATAATCAGCAATAATTTTTAATTGTAACATTTGCTTAATCACTTCGAAGATTGTTAGTATTTTACGGTATATCAAATATCACTTCTCAAAATTACTGGTGATTATTGAGTAAAAAATCAGCCAGATCTGGTAACACTGGTTATAGTAAATTAAAGCATATAGCAATTAAGCATTTTTTCCATTTCAGTGGTTTTAAAAAGCCGAGGAAAGTGAAGGACAAAAAGTAAGCAATTAATAAATATAGAAAAAAAATATATATATATTCAGTATTGAACATATTCCTACCGCCTACCATAAAAGTTGGAACGCTCAGTAGTGAGCGGTAGGGTCCGAGGTGACTACCACTGTTCTAGAATATGAATAAAATATTCCAAAACGAGAGTTTTTTTTTTTTTTTTTCTCCTTCTTAAATTGAGCTAACATACACCCAGAGAAAGGATTTGATTAAAACTACAAAATGTGTTGTTCTTTTAAGGTTATTTTGTTGTTTTAAACCAAATTTTTATTAGAAGTTAAAAAAATCAGTTTTGTTACGACAATACTAAATATACTATTAATAAATGTACAAAATTTTAACAACAATTCTTCATAATATATCTTATATTAACAAAATATTTTGTATAGTTTTGCAATTTTATTAATTTTTTTATTTGTAAGTAAAAAACAAGTTTTTTTTTTTTTTTTTTTTTTAGGATTAACAAATTATTTCTGTTGAATTGCAACACACAAATTATTTTGTTAATCTAAACAAAATTTCTGTTTGAACACATTTAAGCAGAAGTTATTGAGTACACCAAGTTTCTGTTGGTTCAACAGAACTTTTCTCTGAATGAAGAGGTTTCCTCTTCTAAATTATATATATAACTGTAAAGCCTACATACAGAGGTGCAAGAGTTTCCGTCTCAAGACGGAAAACTTACACAGCGCATTTTTATCAATAATTTGTATCATATTCGTGCTTTAATTTATTGCGATTGAGCATAATAGAAATTATTGATAACGAGCATTGGTGACAGTCTTTTATTTTGAGCCTGAAACTCTTGCACCCTTGCCTACATATATGAATATATAAATTTTGTAACTTAAGCATTTTGTTATCACAGATAAGGCATTTTTAAATGACTAACATTCTTACTTTTTCGTTTTTTTTTTTTTTGCTCTGATAATCAAAATTTTCGAAATCGGTGCATATTAAAAAGTCAAGTCTACAAATAATTGCAGGCGCACTATACATGAATTTCTAAGCTTAACACTTTTGCGATCGCTGACGTGAATTCACGTCTTTTGAAAATCTGTAACTCCACCAGTGGGCGTTTCTTTAGGTTACATAAGTTTCGTTATTGCTTAACAATACACTCAATATTCACATTTATACAATCAGTACATTATGGATACAAATACTTTCATTAGAAAGAGTATAACTCTAATGTATATCCATTTATGTTATGAATACAGAAAACATTGATTTAAAATAATGAAAGTTGCAAGAATGACGCCCACAGGTGGAGCAAACTGCCAAAAAGACAAAAACATGCGGTCGCGAAAGTGTTAAGTTAAATACTATTTCAAAGGTAAACACTCATTTTCTTGTCAATGCATAGAAAAAATTCTACCCTTTTTATCCATAATAGCGACTATAGAATAGAAAATCCTGATTCACACAAATATGAGGTGAAAATAACTTTCATTATATTTCCAAGTTTCATTATATTTCCTGTTCTGCTTTCTTATTGGTCATTTACTTTTGTTTACTCCCAAAATAATATTCTTCAATACACCGCTTTATTTTGAGAATCTAAGCATTTTAATTGAGAGTATTCATCTGAAAATAAATTAGTTTTGCAGATAATAATATCCATTTCTAAAACTTTCAATATTTCTAATATACACAATAAATATAAATGGCTTTTTGAAAAAAAAAAAATTGCTGTCAATTAACATAATAACGAATGATTGACAAAAAAAGCGGTATATTCGCAATAAAATTATATAATGGTTAAGGCACGAGCGCCCATCACTAACCGCCCCAGGCTTTAGGGAGCCTCATTCGATTCTGCCCAGTAGCACCTCCACTGTTAAAATTTTCAACAGAAAACTTCTACAAATAACTTATTTTAAGTCTTATGGAAAAACTAGTTAGTTGTAGGACGACTAAGGCGCCTGTTGAAAAATGATCATTTCATTTTATTTATTTCTTACTTCAAATAATTCATTTGCTAGCAAGACCGTGCGAATTTTTCGCACTTTATTTATCTCTTCGTTACCTTTAAAATTTAAAATTATTATTATTATTTTATAGACGTCATTTTTTTCATACGCATGAGGAAATTTAATATTATATATATATATATATATTTTTTTTTTTTTTTTTTTCACGTGAAATCATATTTTATTTTATGCTGAAAAAAAAAAAAAAAAAAAAAAAAAAGCAACAATTAAAAATTTAAATGTCTATTTTAAAGCTATGTCTATTTCCATATTTTGATTAATTTCAAAAAATCTAATCAAAAATTCGTTACAAATAAGGTACCAAATGAAAGGGGCGATTTTTCTAAATCCGTCGGATAAAAAAGCTTATCGATCGGACAATTGTATTTTTTTAAATTAACTAAAGTATGAAAATTAGGTGGCAACTTGCGTTCACACACAGGCAGAGTCCAAGGAAACCTCTAAAGCCTTTTTGAGCGTGACAGAGTCAGTCAGTGATGAGCGTAACTATATAAACTGTTTTCAGAGAAAATTAAATGGGGATACATTTTATATATCTATTTTATCTATGCATTCTAATGGCCTGATAATGTTAATAGAATATTAGTGGGAGCTGATTAGGTATCCAGAATACTTTTTTCTGAAGTAGGCCAATTAATTTCTAATTTTTATTGATAGATTAAAAAAAAGAGAGAGAGAGAATAGGGAATGATAATTTTGATTATTTATTTTTAACTGAGAACTATTGTAAATTTACAGAGACTCTGGATAACTATTTCAGTAAATTTACAGAATTTTTTTACAATATATACATCTTCTCAAGCCTTGACTGTTCGTTATGACAACAACTTACTCTGTCCCACAATAACTATATTTTTTATATCTGGGTTTATATCTTTCTGGAATACTACAGGGCTATTATAGGTCGAAAAGGGCTTCTTCCAGGATATCTTCTAAGGCATACCAGTGCGCATTGTTACCCCTTTTGCGAATCACTGTACTATTCAGTTACATTTTACAATTCGTTCATTAATTTCAAAACTTTCCAAAATTGTTAATGTAAATCTGAATCTATATTTATATAATGCTTTGTTACAATTACACGAATGTTTAAGTGTGAACGTTATCTCATTCCAACTCTCTCTCTGGCTCTTTGTCTTTAGCTTCTACCTCTTAGTCTATCTATCTGTCTATATATATATATATATATATATATATATATATATAAATAATAGATATCGTAATAAAATATAATCTTAAAATTTAGCTATTAATAGAACTAAAACAGTAACAGCTCACTAAAATATAGAACTGAATTTAACACACACACACACACACATATATATATATATATATATAAAGAAAAAAAAAAAAAAAAAAAAAAAAAAGAATGAAAGAAACTATATGTTTTTCTTGATATATAATTCTATAATATTTAACTGCGTAGTAACACTTTAATATTATACATTCCTTTTTCTCGGCAAGAAAACAATTGACGAAAGTGTTATTTTATCTTTATGTTTTTAAAATATAAAAAAGTAAATACAACTATGATTATGATCTACTATGAATCTTGACATAAATTCCAGCTATATTTGCATAAATTAACTTTTGATGTTTGCATATTAGAACTGTCTAAATAATATGTAATTGAACTTTTATGGATCGGAAAAAAGTTTTGCTTTATTGTTTGTCATTTTTAAAATACCGACAAAAATAATATTATTGTTTTGAAAGTACTATAACTTAAATACTTATTTATACGCTTTGGCAGATCAATATTCATAAAAAAAGGCAAGTTTTCTTTTTTTATTTATTTATTGGTGTATACTTTATATAATACTTTACTCTAAAATGATAAAAGGCAAAAGAAAAGTTAGGATTCTTTTTAAATAGCGGAATGGTGACAAGTTTCCTTTCCCTTCGGCTTCTCCGACTTTTTCGAAAAACTCCGGCATAGTAATTAATTACTATTAATTACTCATTTTCCCCCTTTTCCTATTTTATTCCCTTCTTGCTTTTATTTTAGTGGGGCTTTGCTCAGGTGGAGTGTTTCTTATTTACACAGTCCTAATTCCAAATTCTCTTTTCAAGAATTTTCTTTTATTTCAAATTAATGTTTATTTATTTATTAATTTTATTTTTTGTTAATATATTTATTTTGACATTATTTATGGACGATAGCAGTGGTTGTTTCTATAAACAGGCATTCTGAAGCTAGCCCCTAACGGCGATTAAATAATAATAACAATAACAATAACAATAATAATAGGAAAAAGAAGAAGAAGAAGAAGCCGTATTTTCCGGCACAAGCTAGATAAATCAGTTTTATTTCAGAAAGGTAATTAACGAACTGTACGGGATATTGTATAGTTTCTTGTGAAAAACACGTGTGTTGGACCTGCTAATTATACGCATAGAAAATATGCTAATTGAAAAGGGGGAAAAAATAATAATAAAGGAAAGAAAGAAAATTGAATCAATTAGTTAAAAATCTGAATTCGCGTGTTTTTGCAATTTTCATGAACGAATCTAATTATTTCTTGACCTTTCTTTAAAATAATGTGTTTTTTAATATAGTTAAATTCTAAAGGGTAAATTTTGATTTCTTGGGAATATTTATTAACAATGTTAAATTACCATAACCAATTCATCGTTTAGAACAATATCGTAATATTCTATAAAAAAAAAAAGTCTTGTTATTATTTATGCTGTTCCCTGTATTTCAAATATTGATGGTACACAGTAATTTTTATAAAACACAGAAAAAAAAGTTTTCTTCCCCCCCCCCTCATTTGTGAGCTCATTTTACATTTCCAGTTGGCAGAAATGTCGAATTAGTTACAACTTACATATTATTTTATTTGATATACAGAGATATACAATAGGGCATACCAAATAAATTAACTTAATTATAAAAAAAGTTTTTTTTAACTGTCAGCCAGTGATAAATTATATTAAAAAAAAAAAAAAAAAAAAAAAAAACTTTATTAATATATATATATATATTTAACTGAAAAATTAATTATTCATGCATTGGGTCGTGAAAAATAACTTCAATATTTTGTCATTCTTTACTATACTGCTGTTACTACTACTTTACTATTAATATATCTTTAGAAAATTATAATTAAAATTCATTACAACTTCAGTATGATTATGCTTGATACGTCTCACATCTGTTTTATACAGGAGAATATAGCGGTGAAAGAAAGTTCTATTTAATACATCTGAAAGTAAACAAGGCCTGACTGTTAATATTGCAGCTTACTTTACAGTCGGTAACAAAAGTGTTCGAACACTAGCAAAAATTCCTATGTAAAAAAAGTACACTTCATACGGTTTTGTTAAATAAATCCTTATCGAACCGTGTTCTTACACTGACTAAGACCAGGATTCGACAAGAATCCGAAGTGTCCGAACACTAGCAAAAATTCCTATGTAAAAAATGTTCACTTCATACGGTTTTGTTAAATAAATCCTTGTCGAATCCTGTTCTTAGTCAGTGTAAGAACACGATTCGATAAGGATTTATTTAACAAAACCGTATGAAGTGTACTTTTTTTACATAGGAATTTTTGCTAGTGTTCGGACATTTTTGTTACCGACTGTACATCTAAAAAAAAAAAAAAAAAAAAAAACTTCAAGTCTAACATATCTAACATGATTAGACAGGGACCGATTAACAAACTTTTGTACCCAAGGCATTTAAAATTTTTCGAGCCTCCTTAGAATGAGTGAAATTGTAGAAACAATTAGAATCATAGGGAGCTGGAGGAAGGGGGGAGGAGAAAAATAGGTATAAGGCAACCCCTTCCCTACCCCAAACCGAAGAAAAACATAGGCGATCTGATGGCTTTTTAAAAAACTATAAGTTTTTTCTTTTTTTTTTTTTCTTTTCTTTTTTTTTTTCCTTAAGTAAATTTTTATTGTGATATAATTTTTAAGAGGCTGAACTTTAAAACATACTTAGCCTAAAGATGAATCTTTTAAATAATTTTCTGCTTTTGGCTTCAAAGATCAGTAAATTATCCCACTCAGCCTAATTTAGCCTAATTCTCAGGTTTTATTATAAAATTTAACACTGATGAAACACAGCTGAGTTAGAGGGGAAAAAAAAAACTAAGAAATTTAAACCAGATTTTTTTAATAATAAATTAAACAACTGGTGTACAATGACCTTATGCAGAGAAGTGAAATAAAGTTAAAAAATATCATTGATGTTGGATTTTATGAATAATTAATTACCTCATTTCTTATATTCAGAGGTGTGTGTTTTGTTTGGGTTAAAGCCAATTGACTACAAGAGGGTCATTGACTGGCTGATTGGTGGAGGCTTTCTAAGGAATCCCATTCCCAATTTACATGAGTTTTAGAGAAAACCACGGAAAACTCCAAGAAGAGCGCGATCGGGGATCGAACCCGGAACTTTCTGCCAGTTTTAAGAATAGAAATTCTTGACACTTCACGCGGCACAGGGCTGTGTTTAGATCTAGTAGACAACTATGAATGTGAGACATGTTATTAATTAGACTTGATTGTAAAATATTCTCCAAGATTTTCAATATGTTTTCTTTTTGAAAAAGGGAAAGAGAGATAGAGATAAAAAAAGAAAAAGAAAAAAAGGAACACGACAATATTTTACTCTTGATGTTCATTATTTGCATTTTGGCAATCTGAGAAACTGTTTATCTTCATGTATAAAAAAACTAATCAGTTGTTAAAAAAAAAAAAAAAAAAAAAAAAAAATTACAAATAAAAAAAGGAAAAAAAAAATTCATTCTTTAACCGCAGTTGATGAACAAAAAAATTGTATTATTCATATATAATTTTCACAATATATAAAAAATAATAGGCTATCCTTCGATATTTCCTACACAATCTCTAATTACTGTCGACGGAAAATTAACAAGTTATAGATAAAGTCGAAAAAAAAAATGCCTATAGCATGGATAACTGGATAATGATGTTATTGTTTGAAGTTGCCTATTTAATCATTTATTTATTTGTCTTACTTTCTTTGTCTATAAATACTGCAGCATTTACTACACTTACTTTCTTAAATACGTTTCATTTACACTATCTACCAATAAGTAATTGGACACTTTCGAGTTTAGACGTTTTGACAAATATCTAGAAAAATTCTTTAGGAATCATCTTGAAACTTTGGTAATGTAAAAGAACATGTTATACCTCATATATTTCAGCAAAAGTTGTCTCCTGAAGAGGAAAAGGCAACCAGTAAAAAATTAAACAAAAATCAAAATGTTTTGGATCACCCTGTAAAAAGTAATGCTTTAAATGCGTTTTGGCTGTAGCATGTGATTATGAGGATTTTTTGCATTGTCTGTATAAACTTTGTAAGAGGCTACCACATTTATTCATGGAGATATAACGGCGACATAGTATACATATATATAAGAATGCCATTTTCTCATATTAATTTCTCTGTTTGCTCGTGTTTTGAATTCAGTTTTTTTTGGCTCGTGTTTTGATTTTCGTTTTTCTGGTTGGTGCTTCAATACATCAGGATATATTCTGTCTAAATTAAATCTCTTTCATTTCAAGGTAATTTTTTCTTGAAGGTTTAGGTTATGATTTCATTATTAATTTAAAGTTCATGATTTTTTTTTTTTTTTTTTTTCTGGAAAGTATTTTGTTTTTATCTTTTCTGTAAAATATTCTGTCATTATTTCATTTAATTAATTTCAGGGTAATTTTTTCTTGTAGGTTCGTGCTATCAATTGATATTTTGCTAGAATGCATATCAATTAAAGAAAACCTGCAATTTTCTGCTCAATGCTATGAGGATAAGACTTGAAAACGTGTTATAGCATTATGAGCTTTTAAGCGAAAATTCAGTCTTGTTTTGTTTTGATCCGAAATTCTTTTGCTCATCTCACAATTAATAGGTTCATTTCATTACATAGTACTCTCCCCCCCCCCCCCCCCCTTAAAATACTATCCTAGAGTCAACCCTCTTCTCTACAGAATCTAATTACACGATCCTAAATTAATTTTCAACAGGTATTGCAGTCTAATAAATTAGTTACTATTATTAATCTTAAAAATTAAATCAATTTAATATATCTAGTTACTTTGTTTGGTCTCTGTGTGTTTCTTTGGTGAATTAATTGACTGACTATTCTTCGTTCTCATTATTTTCTTTTACTATCAAAAGAATTATATATATACATATATATATATATATATATATATATACTGTGTAGAAATAAAATACAGATAATATGCGTATATATGAAAGCATTTCAGAAAACAGGATGTGTTTTTCAAAAAATTTTGTTTTCTCACAATCACTCCTGAAGCGAGAATAAATGTATCAGATTATTAAAAATTACTTATTTTAAGAAAATCGTGTATATATATATATATAAAGAAAAAATAGTGAAAATTTACGTGATTTTAACATAATCACAGAAAAATTTATCCATTTCATAATTGGTAAAATCAATTTATGTGTAGTAACCTGATTTCAACTTCAATTTTTTGTGTGGTCACTTATATATTGTTGACGTCATATGTGAGATGAATGTGTATGCATGACGACATGCATTTTTAACATTTTATCCTGGCTTTTGAAAAGATTTTTGAAAAAAAAAATTGTATGTATATATATATATATATATATATATAATATTAAAGTTAGCCTATGGTACTAAATTGAAATTTATGAAAAATAGGTGACGTGCCTTTAGCGTAACGTGCCCCTAGCGTAAGAGGTTGAAAGTAAGGAAGGAGGAATAGAAAAGCCGTGCCCTTAGCGTAAGTAATAATTATCCAAATTTTACGCCTATCTCAGTGAGCAATGGTTGGACAATCCCAAACTTTCTCTATATTTATGGAATATATATGGGCGAAGTCATCGCACTAATAATCGTTATATGCAATCTATCTTTATAGTATTGGAATGTAAGGTAAGAGAAGAATCGTCTGAGTGATACACCAGATTATTTATATGCATTAAAGTATGTTTTCTGTTGATCATGGTCATGGTATGGAAATCATTCATCATTTGCTTACAGGGATACCCAAAGTTTTTGGATATATTGGGGCTATTCTTTGAAATTGCTGTAAGTATATTTCTTTTTGTGTTAGGTGTTTTTATTTAAAACTAAATTTAAGTACACAATGAGATGTGAATATAGTTTATAGACAATATACAGGGCTACCCACAATTAAGCTAAACGTTATTAATTTTTTCAAGTTTTATTTTTATTTATTTATTTATTGTAAGATCACGTTTTGAGGTATCCTGAAAACGAAAGTCCAATTTTTAGCTGTTGATATGTGTGTATATCTGTTACCAACAAAGCTTAAAAACAAATAACTGCAGGGAATTAAAAGTGTGCATTTTGAAGTTTGTATTAGGTTGCCACTTGAAAAATTTGATCAAGATTGGCAAGTTTGAACGCAAATTAATAATAGCATTGAATTTGTTTTCCCCTTTAAATAAACGTAGACATTATAATTGATCAGGTGGGTTGAGAGGGCGGTACCCCCCCCCCCCATACACACACCCACACATAGAATTGAACATTAA
Source organism: Salticus scenicus (assembly GCA_963930645.1). Taxonomy (NCBI): domain Eukaryota; kingdom Metazoa; phylum Arthropoda; class Arachnida; order Araneae; family Salticidae; genus Salticus; species Salticus scenicus. The sequence continues at coordinate 321,965,797 of OZ005654.1, forward strand.
ATAAGAATGTTTCTAAGCCTATTTCAGATTATTTTAAAAGTAGATTGAACTTTATTACCTTGCCTTATTGATTTTACGACTTGTTCTTCAATTTATCTTTATAGTATTGAAATGCAGGGTAAGAGAAAGTTGTGTGAGTAACACACCAGATTATTTTATTGTATGAATGCGACAACAAAGTACAGTACTTCAAATTTTAAACGCCCCTATTTTGCGATAGTTTATTTCTGAAACCAAATAGCCAAACCTATGTCTAGATATAGTGTGAAGGAAAGTTGAAAAGTTCACTTTTTTTATTCTTTATTATTATTATTTTCTTTTCTTTATTATTTTTTTCCTTTAAATTATTACAGATTTACGCTAAAGGCACTTACGTAAAAGCGCACCACCGAGGGAGGATATTTTTTACGCTAAGGACACGGGTTTATAGATTTACACTAAGGGCACTGTCGCAAAGGGCAAGGTCCCGAAAAATAGACCCCATTCCGATAATAATAATAATAAAGTTAGCAAATATGATGTGCTCAGTTCGCTACCATACATTTGTTCTAAAAAAATTCTACCATTAGAGCATACTGAACTCATGCTAGGAGCAATGGAGTCAGCTGATTATCGAGTATGGCCGCAGACTGAAATACACATTACCCATACACGTAGCTACTCTCGCTCCGTTTCGATCCATTTACACTATATTAATTTACTGATTAATTTTATTAGGATTAGTTTCTTATTTTGCTTTTTATGCAAAAATCCCCACAATGCAAATTTATATGAAATATTACTCCTTTCTGCCGTTTCGTAAAAGGATTTTTATTTAGAATAACTTAAGAAGCTTTCCGAATAGAATGTTGAGGTTCAATATTTTTCATACCAGTCATAAAAATTATATTTTAAAACTGATGTTTACATTGAAAATAATTTTCATGGTGCATATTTTTTGCCTGTATATATATATATATATATATATATATATATATATATATATATATTCTATTTTCCCATTAAGAAAATTTCAAATTTTGAATGACTTATGAAGTTTTCAAAGTAGAATTTAGAAACTCAACAGGATTCTTGCCAGTGTCATAAATTATGTTTAAAAACTGATTCGACATCTTTACAATTTTTAAATAATTTTCTAAGTATTAAATAAAATTTTTAAAATCAGTAGAGTTCTTCCCAACATAATAATTACGACATACGTTTTTGATGTAATGGCTAGGTTTACATGCTAACATACTAACTTAACTAACTGATCAATTCTCAACCACTGTCTTCAGAAAATCTTTCTTTCTTTCTTTCTTTCTTTTTTTTTTTTTTTTTTTTTTTTTGTTTGTCTCTCTTCTCCTCGTCATACTCTCTCTAATTACCTTCCTCCACAGAAAACGGCTGCTTTTATTTATTTAAAATCTCATTCTCTTTCTTTTGCCTATTAATGCCTCTTCCCTCGAAAAAAAACTCTGTGCAAATTCAAAAAACATAGCCATTCTGTTTCCAACTTTAATGTTCACTGAATGTTAACCTTTTTATCCTTTAAAATTTCAGAAATATTTTCATATTTTAAATTTAAATTCCCTCTTTCAAACCCATCAACAAAATTAAATTACCTTTTCCTAAATATTCTATTCCTATTGAGAACACGGTCTGGTGTTTATTTCGTCTCTTGTTTATCATGTAACTTAAGTTATATTAGCCAAGCTAGGTGGTATTTGCAATATAGAATTAATGTGCACCGACGAGACGTTCGTAATGAAGACAGCTCTAAATTATTATTATTTCCCAATGCTGGTCTTATAGTCACTGTTTTGATTATTCTGAAGCCAACATTATTTTTTCTCCTATCTCCTCTTCCCATCTGGATATTCATGAAGTCTTTTACATATTTGAAAAATATTGTTAATGGTATTTCTGCAACGTCTTTCATATCTGATGCATGGAAAAAAATTTACGTAGCCTTCTTTTGCTTCTTTCTTCTAATTTTTTTTCCTGCCCCTCCCCCCCCCCCCCCCTTTTTGTTTATTTCGCGTTAGTCACTTTGATTTATTTCTTCATAATACTTTGTTTTTTCTAGCTTTTCTCACATCAGTATTTTTATTGATTTACAGTTTTATTTATTTATTTATTTTTTTTTTTTCACAACTTCTTATCTCGGTTTTGTACGCTACCGCTTTGTTTGCTGCACTTGTGCTTAACTTTGTTCGCCTGGTGAAGAGTCGTGGTTTTATTGCAACTCGAAACAACTGTGTGTGTTTTTCCTTATAATTTATGGCGTCTTTACAAAATTTCTTATTCATTAACAAGATAACTAAATAAAAAACTAGTACATAAAGGCACCATATTGATTTTGTAATTTTCAGGATTCCTTAAATTTCAATGAAAACTCCGAGTTCAAAAAATTTATCACATATCTAAGTTCACCGTAATTATAATGTGATGAGAATCTAAAAAGTATTTTATAGAAACCACCAAAACATTAATTTTGCTAAAATATTTATCAATAAATAAAAAATTTCCTATAAGAATACTTTCTTTTTAAAAAGACTGTTTATGTAATATATGAATTTCCTTTTAAAAATGAATTTGTGTGATGTAACTTCACATTCTCACGTTAAAACTAATTGTCAGTATACATATGTTTTTTAAGCATCTTTTTTTTTACTTCCCGACTAAGTAATCTAAAAAATATTTTATAGAAACCACCAAAACATTAATTTTGCTAAAATATTTATCAATAAATGAAAAATTTCATATAAAAATACTTTCTTTTTAAAAAGACTGTATATGTAATATATGAATTTCCATTTAAAAATGAATTTCAGTGATGTCACATCATATTCTGGCGTTAAAACTAATTGTCAAAGCACATATATTTTTTAAGCATTTTTTTTTTTACATTCCGACTAAGTAATCTTAAAAATATTTTATAAAAACCACCAAAACATTAATTTTGCTAAAATATTTATCAATAAATAAAAAATTTCATATAAAATTACTTTCTTTTTAAAAAGACTGTTTATGTAATACATGAATTTCCATTCAAAAATGAATTTGTGTGATGTAACTTCACATTCTCGCGTTAAAACGTCAATACACATATATTTTTTAAGCATTTTTTTTTTTTTTTTTTTACTTTCCGACTAAGTACAATATATTCAAGGAATATATTTTTCCTTAATAAATGCACAAAATTGATAATCATTAAGTAAATTACACCCAACTTAACAAAACAAACTGTTATCGAGTTAAGTGGAATAAATCCCCCATTATTCCTTCAAATAATAGAGGAATGAAATCACTTTTGTAAGGTTTTTGGAGATTATCGTTATTCTAATCTGAGATAAGACAGTAATTGTCATTCAACAAAATAATAATAATAATAATAAAGAAATAAAAGAAGGACAGATATTTTTCCCCCCTCTCTTTCATTTTCGTGTTAGACATCCTGTGTTGTCACTGCTGGAAATTTTGTATTCCACACCTGTCACAGGCTACTCATCATTTCACTGATAAAATTGTTGCTTTATAATTTCATACTAATACACTCTATGCTGATTTTTTTCATATACATTATCTTTGTACTTTAATTCAAGTATAAAAAAATCGGTGGTATTTCCTACGTTGTAGTAAGATACCAAAGCTTTTAGATGTTCATGAATCAAGATTTGTCTAGATATTGTCAAAAGATACAGAAGATGATTGTGAAATAATGTAAACTACGACTTTCTTTTGTAGCGCAATAAAATGACAAAAGTCAATTAAATAAATAAATGCTAATTAATGGATGTTATCTTATAAGTTTTTTTTTTTTTTTTTTTTAAATAAATTATTAGCTATCTTAAAATGATTAAATTTTACATACATATGTACTGAAATATAAAAATCGTAAATTTATATTGAAAATTTTCGAAAATTATATGAAAAAAAAAAAAAAAAAAAAAAAATTCAAGATTAATTTTCTTTTTCAAAAAAAATTTAAATGTTTCTTGCTAACTATTTTTTATCATTTCCTTCAATTTTACATTACTGTTGTTAACTGATATTTTAATCATATTTGAGCATTATTTTGTGGATTCATTAATAAGTTAATTTCTTTTCTTTTCTTTCTTTTTTTAGGACTGAGGGCCTATTAGTCTCAATCTGGAATTTTTGCGTTGTCGTTTTCGATAGTTGGACATTTGTCGAAATCTAAAATTTATCGAAAATATAATTGAATAATTTGAAAGCGATGTTATAATTAAAAAAAGAAAAAAAAAAAAAAAAAAAAAAAAAAATAATAGTCCTCCGTCCTAAACTAAATTCTGCTTTTGCCAGAATTTCATCAAAATCTTTTTATTATTATTATTATTAGTACTGAAAGAAAAAGAAAAGAAAATTAATAATAATCAGTATCGTTACAAGCGATATCGAAAAAGTTTTTTTTTTTTTTTTCTTTTAAATAATTTTGAATTAGGAAATGAGAAGTGCGCAAGCAATATGAAATAAAAATAAGTAAAAAAATGAATTTTATGGTTTAATTTTTATATAAAACAAGATCGCGTGCTATCTTAAAAAGTAGATGTAAAATTTAAAGTTTAATTTTTTTGGCAACAATTATAAATTAAAATAAATAATTTCATGAAAGTTTAGAAGTTAGAATTTCTAATTTTAATTATTATTAAAGCTACTAAAAATAAGTTGAAATTTGACATGAAATGGAATTGTAAATTGCTTCTGAAATTTAAAATAAATTCCTTCACTAGACTACATAAACACAACTAATTTTAATTATTATTATTTTCCTGTGCAATAAACAGTTATTATGCAAAAGAATAACTTATATGTTTAAGTTTTTCAAATAATGAAAACTAATACTTAACCTCCATTTAAAATTTTTTTTAAGAATAGCTGAATATTGCTTGTTTTTTTTTTTTTTTTTTTTTTTTGTTTTTTTATGTTGGAACTTAGGGCATTGATGGTAATATTTAGAAGGCACTTACTCAGAAGACAATATTATAAATGAAAACGGAATAATTCAGCAGCTGATGTTAAAGTCTTAATGTGTCTCATAATCTAATTAAAAAATTCTGGGATCAGTATCAAAAATTCAGAATCAAGTTGACCAATCTAAATACCTCTTATCAAATCCAACTAAAAGAAGAAACTATTAGAATCCAAAAAAAGAAGAAACAATTCTAGAAGAAACATTAATTTGTCTTCGCTTATTTTAGATCATTATAGCGCAACAGAAATGTATGCTTAGGACTCTTGGAAGATTATGGCCGAACTCTCTTTTTTAGGAGGATTGAATTTATCGTAGTGAGACAAATAAACTCTTAGGAGTTGATAAAGAAGTGCGTATTTAAGTTAGGCAAGAGAACACGTTGCCAAGACTAAATTGCTGTGGACATCTGTAATTTAAATAAATAAATAAAAAAAAAATGAATCCAGAATTGCTATTTAGATTGATTCAGGTAGCTTGTTTATGTATAGAGAATAAGCCTTTATGTACTGCTAATGTAACATTATTAAATTATGCAATCGTATGGGATGTGGAATGAGGATTTTAACTGATTCTATCTGAGTGGTAAAAGTAATCGCCTTCATGAGTCTATGCAAAAAAATTCTAATTGCTGAGGGATATTACCACAGAAACGTTGATCTGTATCTCAGAACAAATATTGACAATATTCCTATTAGGTTCATCCTAATGACTGGTAATGCTTGACTTCATTTAGCTTAAAACTGTTAATAAATATCTGAAGGATCAAAGTTTTGAATTATATAAACTTACCAGCTCAATCTACGACTATAATTCTTCAAGAACATCATTAAGAACTGGTGGCTTCGTTCAAGATTTTTAAATGGGAAAAAATTAATGACCTTTTTCTCCATTCATGAATCCAAATACTTAATTTGCACTGGGAATACCTATTGGCAACACGGCAAGAATCGTACATTTTTAAAATTTAGTTAATTTGCTTGTTTTTCTGATATTAATCCATTTCTCTTCACCCTCAAACAGTGTATTTTTACTTTTTAAATTTTTAGAATTGTAAATCAAGTTTGGCATCAAAAGTATATAAACTCAAGATAACAACAACAACAGCAATAATAATAATAATAATAATAGTAACGCGAGATTCCCTGAAGTTTTCTGTTCACTCATTTTGAAATTAGACACCAAAATTTCATTACATGTTAAATTTCAGTGGACGTACTTCACAGCTTTAGCGGCTTTAACGCAAGATTTGCTGGCTCAATTTTTCACAGATTTCTCGAATTCCCATGTTTGTACAGATCGTCGGATATAAATTCTCAGCTAATGATGCAACACGAACAAATCTGAATTATTAAGCGCACTTCTCCAACAAAACTGTATTTTCACATTTACTAATCAAAATCCGCGTGTTTCTAACAATCTTTGTAAGAGCGATCAGTTCCACAAAGGCTTCAATTTGACAATCCATGAAATTAAGTACTTAGTACATGACTATAAGTAAAAACTGTACAGGGAAAAATATTTTGTGCATGACTTGTTGAGAAATTTATGAATTGAAATAAGTGTTTCATTCTTTTTTTAGTACTACAGTTTCATTTTGTTCGTCTGCCGACACGGTAGACTGATCTGTAAGTGCGAGTTTGCTATAAATTGAATGCCTGACAAATATTTGGCGGCTTGGGAAGAAAATCGCATTATTTATCTATGTCCGTCTCTTTATCACAACTATCTTAATTGCAATCCCAGGTTTAGGATTTCAAGTTGGGTGAAACCAAAGGAAATTTGTTTCAAATACTATTAATCTAAAAGTAAATTAATTTTCTTGTCTTCCTTCCTTCCTTCCTTTCTTTCTTTCTTTCTTTTTTTTTTTTTTTTTTTCTTTTAACACTTCTAAGGCTTGATTGATATGGCACTGATATTCAGTGAGATATACGGGTTCTTGTTATTATTATTTTCAGTTTTCTTCAAAATATTTCGAGGACTGTTTTAAGTTTTAATTGTTACTACAACGAGAACTAGTGTAAAAGATTATTATTGAAATGGATGCTTTTACATAGAAGTTAAAGAAACACAATACCTAGAAATCTATTTAATTTGAGTCAGAAGCAGACTAGGCAGATCTGCTAACTTAGATAACTTTACTCATATTTTAATAAAAAATTTTGTGTATTGGCCTTCATATGTGTTTGTAATTTTTTCAGTAATGGATATGAGAATATTAATTTAAAAAAAAAAAAAAAAAAAAAAAAAAAACGAAAAGAAAAGAAAGAAAGAAAGAAAGCAAAGAAATGAAATAAAAAAATTTTACATAGAAAAAACTTTTTAAACACAGCAGTGACAATTGGTATCTCAAAAATTTCTTCAACAAAAGCAGATTTTAAAGTGAAATTTGCAATATATAATGCAATATATATTTAATAAATTGTGGCTTAAACATTCTAATATTTTTTTTTTCCGCACTTTATATTGATACATTAGAGGCGATGAGTTCGAAACATAGATCGCACTCATCAGCCTAGCAATTCGGAATATTCTGTGGTTTTCCTATTAGAAAGCCTTTCTCCCATATGGTGAGCATCTTCCTAGACATAAGTCCCTAGCGCAGACATTTTACCTTAATGACAACATCACATCACCTCACATCTAATATTTTTTCACATTAAAATTGTACCGTTTTCAATACATTTAAATACCAGACAAAAAGTTTGTCCATTTCAGTTCAGTAGATCCGCAGTAACTGTTGTAATGTTTACCCCCTACCCCATCGCTTCCTCCCTCAAAAAAAAAAAAAAAAGGCAGCATAACAGTTTTATTATTATTATTATTATTATTTATTTAAATAAAAGTTAAAACATCATAATTTTTCACATAAATCGTCTTACACATTACGTTTTGTGCGATTCCGTGGCTTAGAAGGTGAGATAAACGTAAATTAGGAATACGTGAAATATAAAAAGATATTTTTAGAGCAATATGCACCAAAGCTGCATCAGCTTACTTTCTCTGAATATGTTTTGTGTAATTCTATGAAATAGAGACTACGATGTAACTATAAAACTCGTCATAAAATATATGAAATGTTGCAGATGTCAGTCAAAGTATGCCATGGTTAAATGAGCAAAGTTTCTCCTAATGTATAACGTACTTATCTCGTTTAACGCAATTCCATACTATAAAAACTAAGCTATATCACTCAAATTGTAAAAGAAAGTCATGACCTAGCAATTGCATCTGTAAAGCGATACCTGCAATTTGCTCTAATTTATGTTGAAGTCCACTAAATGTAAAATTTCCTAGAATCCTGTAGATTATTTCTCAACTTACAGCCCCCTCAAAACTTGAGGAAGCATGCAGACACAGAGAGGCAGACTGACAATTAGACATTTTTTAATAATAGAAATAGGATGAACATATTTAGAATATTCCAAAACATATTCAGATCCATTAAAAATCGGAAGTGAAAAATATTCACTTTTCCAATATTTTATTTTATAAATATTGAAGAAAATATAAACGAAAATTATTTCTTTCTTACAAGGAAACATTCAAAAGGTGTCATCTTCAAAAAGTATTGAAAAAAATATATGTGATTCTACTCTTCATAAAACACCAGAAAATGAAAAAATTATCGGCTGAAATTATTACAGCGACCACAGAAAATTATCAAAATTAAGCATATTTGGCGATTTCACACTGCTAGGCGATTAATTTTGAGTACTTGGCGGAAAAGCAAAACACGGTTCTGTTCGTACACGGCAATCTCGGTGCTAGCAAACGTATCGCCTAACAGCGCTAAATCGCCAAATATGCTTAATTTTGATAATTTTTTGTGGTCGCTGTAAGTAATTTCAGCCGATAATTTTTTCATTTTCTGGTGTTTTATGAAGAGTAGAATCACATATATTTTTTTCAATACTTTTTGAAGATGACACCTTTATGTTTGCTTGTTAGACACATGACACTTTAAATAAAGTCGAAACACATTATTTAAAATCCTTTATTTTAACAATATAACCTTTAGAATAGCTACTAGATCAGTATTTCACGGAATAATACGGCATTGTTTAACTCGTTACAGAAACAGTATGTAAAATTATGTAATACGCATTTTTTTTTTTTTTTTTTTTTTTTCATTTTTTCCTTTTGGACGTTAACCTGGTTAAATCGGTAAATTATACTAGAATATGTTTATACATTCATGTTAAATAATCTCCAAGAAAAATTTCACATAATTTTGCTAAAGCATAAAAGGATACTTGTGTTTCTATTTAACATTTTCTTTTCCACATTATTTACGGAAAACACGCAAAATAAATTAGCATTCACCTTACTCTTACAAATGTAATATGTAAATAAAACACTGCGTTTTTCACGTTATTTAAGCAAAAGAGAAAAAAAGAAAAACAAAATCTGTAAAAATTAAAATTTTGTAAATTGATTTAAGAATGTACAGCTATTATTATTTTTTTCCTAAATAAAATAATACAGTTTCCTGCATTTCCAATCGTAAACAATCCAAATTTAAATTACCTTTTGCATAGGCTTGTAAATTTGCTTACTCGGTTAAATTATCCTAATTTATATATATATATATATATATATATATATATATATATATATATTATTTTATTTATTTTATTTTATTTTTAATATTTAATAATTTGTTTTTATAATGTCTTTACAATCATCAAGAAGAGCCATTTTCATTCGACTGTAATATTTTTATTATCTTAATGAGCTTAAGTATTTTAATTTGACTTTTGTCTAGGTTGGACTTTTCATGTCTATTTTTGCTTACTTTTTACAGTCTTCGTTATGTTTCCTTAATATCCTTATTACCCGTGTTCCATTTTTCATAGATTAAGCCAATGTTTGAGGTTATTTGTTTAAAAACATTTTCCTTTAATACGAGAAAACGTTACAGATTGAAATCCCCTACCCTAGTAAAATGTCGAGGCTTATATATTGGCAGCTGTGGTACATTTAGCTTATCCTAATGCCTAATTTCATTAATATGAGTTTCTCTGCTTTCTATCGTGCTTTTATATGAATATTTTGTGACGTTCTAAACTAAAATGTTCAATGTTTTTACAGCACTGAAAAACTCTAGTAAAACATCTTGGTTAAACATTTCTATTTTTAGGCTGAGAGGCTTGTTGATTTTTACAATTATCCTGTTTGTTCCAGAAGTACTGCATCCGGTTTTTAAACATTTACTGATTTTATTAATAATGTTATTGTCTAGAGTTAACTTTTGTCAAAAAGATATATATTCTAGATTTCCTATCACAATTATGTTGGGGACAATATACTGCTTTGGTGCAAATAGAATAAATACACTTTGGGATTTTTAGGTTGATTTCTTTAGAAATCGACCTACTACAATCAAATCGTTTATCTATATCTATCTATCTATCTCGCTCTCTCTCTCTCTCTCTCTCTATATATATATATATATATATATACAGAGAGAGAGAGAAAATTTCAAATTCACATTGTAAAAAGCATATTCCAAATTTGTTTGAATTTTGATGTATACATAGACCACATAAGGATCTCAATCAAGTATATTGATGAACTTTATCCGCCATTTTCAACAAAGTGGCAGGTATCTTAAACTAAGCGGAGCCACTTGAAATTAGGCTACCACTTGAAAATTTACAATCACGATAACTTCCGAAATAATACTCCAAATAGAACCAAATTTGGACAGCGAATTTATTTTATAAATATCTTGAATAAATTTGTTAAACAAGTTGCTCCGCCATTTTATTTTCAAGTGGAGGCCACTTGAAAATTTTAAATTCACATTGGAGAAAGCGTATTTAAGACTGGATTTGCTTGAGTTTTGATGTAAGGGTCTTCAAGTTTATTAATGAATTTATCCGCCATTTTTAACAAATAACCGAATGTTTTAAATTAAGCGGATCACTTGAAATCAGGCTACAACTTGAGAATTTAAAATCACGATAACTTCTGAAATAATATTTCAAATCGTACCAAATTTGGACAATAAACTTATTTTATAAATATCTTGAATCAATTTGTTAACAAATTAGCTCCGTCATTTTGTTTTCAAGTGGAGCTCACTTGAAAATTTCAAATTCCCATTGTAAAAAGCGTATTCCGAATTTGTTTGAATTTTGATGAATACATAGACCATATAAGAGCCTCAATAAAATTTATTAATGAACTTTATCCGCCATTTTTAACAAAGTGGCAGGCATATTAAACTAAGCGGAGCCACCTGAAATCAGGCTACCACTTGAAAATTTATAATCACAATAACTTTCGAAATAATACTCCAAATCGAACCAAAATTGGACAGCGAATTTATTTATAATTATCTTGAATGAGTTTGTTAAACAAGTTGCTCCACCATTTTGTTTTCAAGTGGAAACCGCATGAAACCTTCTTATTCACATATTAAAAAGCGTATTTAAGATCGGAATTGTTTGAATTTTGGTGTATACATAGACCATATAGGGTCACAAGTCCCAACCAAGTTTATTAATGAGTTTTATCCGCCATTTTTAACAAAGTGCAGATGTTATAAACTAAGAGAGAAAATTTGAAATCAGTCTACCACTTGAAAATTTATAAGCATAACTTTTTAAATTCTGATTCATTTCGAACGGACAGTAATGAACTTATATAAATATCTTAGATGTGATCACAGGGCAATTTATTGAGACATTTTGTTTCCGTGTTGCGGACACTGGAAATCAGGCTGCCACTTGAAAATGTGCCATCATGATAACTTTTAAAATACTAAACTGATTTAAACCAAAGTTGGATAGTGAACTTATACGGTTCAAATATCTTGAATAAGTTCGCTTAGTAACTTGCTCTGCTTTTTTATTTCCAATTGGAAGCCACTTGAAAAATTTTCATTATGATAACTTTTGTAATACTGAATTACTTCGTATCGAATTTGGGTAGTGGATTTATCATTCAAATACCTCAGATAAGTTCGCTGGGCATCCACTCCGCTTTTTTGTTTCCAAGTGGTGGCCACTTGAAATCACAGTGCACTAGAAAATTTCATATCAGGATAATTTTTGAAATACTGAATTAATTTGAACTAAAGTGTGACAGTGAACTTATCATACAAATCTTGGATGATTTTGCTGGGCAAGTTTCTCCGACATATTATTTTCAAGTGGCAGCCACTTAAAAATCTGTTGTTACGATAACTTTTGAAATACTTGATCAATTCAAACCGAAGTTGAAAAATGCATTTATCATTGAAATATCTATGATTTCGGTGGGCAAGTTTCTTCGCAATTTTGTTTCCACTTTTTGCGACCACTTGAACGCTGCCACTTGACAATTTGCTAGCGGGATAACTTTTGAAATACTGAATTTATTCGAAGCAAAGTTGGACAGTGGACTTATCTTACATATATCTTGGATTAGTTCACTGCGCATCTTGTTCCGCCATTTTGATCCAAGTGGCGGCCACTTAATTTTTCAACTCAACAATTTTTAAATTCTGAATTAATTCGAACTAAACTTGTACAGTACATTTATCTCACAAATGCATTTGATAGATTTGTTTGCCAACTTGGTCCGCCATCTTGTTTCCAAGTGCCGACCACTTGAAAACTTCAAAGTCACATAAAAAGGTATTTATGAACCGATTTGCTTAAAACTCCATATGTACATAAACAACATCAATATTTTTACCAAGTCCATTAAAAATTTGTAAATGCTACTTGATAAGAAAAAAGAAACCAACCTACTCTTCCGAATAAAGCGGAAGGACTTGTTTAAATTTAATTATTTTTTTAATTAAACTTGAATGCTAACTCTTGTCAATCTTATAACATCGGATCAGGGTTGCCTAAAGTTAAAATGTCGTCAGAAAACTGAGATAATTTAAGTAATCTCCATTTATTCTTATTCTCTTTTAAATATTTTTTGAAAGAGTTTAAAGTATATTGCCTTCAAACTTCAAATCTTAACAATTTCCCTTATGTATTTTTTGCGACTGCAATTTCTCGCTGAAATACTTAATATGAAAAAAAAAAAAAAAAAAAAAAATACTTAAATGTTATTACAACGGAATCTATCTATCCAAATTAGAAATTTTGAAATATGGCATAAAAATAAATTTATTGCTAAACTATAAATCTTAATGATAACAATAAATAGAGTTTGTTCACATTATTATTATTATTATTATTAATTTCAAAATATACTTCTATTATCAATCTATATTATATATATTTGTATACTTCTTTTATTAATTTATACCAAAATACTATTATTATTAATTTCATGAATTTATGGAGCTGCAAATCACGAATGAGTTTAAAATGCATTGCATTGAAACTTCGAATCCTAACAATTCCTTCAATACATTTTTTTGCTACCACAATTTCTCACTGAAAAAAGCGTTTTTGTTAATCGCATGTTTCTTGACCTATGAACTGGCATTTTAGAAGAGATAACTGCTGACACAGTGATACTTATTTGTTAGATCTTTCGACGCATCATTTATAATTGGACTGCTTCTGACAGAAAAGTTTTGCCTGCTTGTTTAGATGATTTGAGATAGATAGTTTTCTTCCCTCTCTTCTTCTTTTTTTTTTTTTTTTCCATGATGCGTAGAATTTTTTATTCAGTGGTGGATAGAGTAGGGAGAGAAATCCTCGTGTGTAAAATATCGCACGTTGCTCCTGTTACGCCACAAACGACGAGAAAAATAAGAAAAAAAAAGAACGCAACTTTAAAACTCTGACGATCAATAAACTCATGATAAAGTTGACACATGTACTCAGAAAACACTTGTGATATTTTTTTTTTTTTTTTTTTGAGCTAAAAAGATTTTTGAGAGATTTTAAAGCTAATTTTTAAGTGATATTTTTTATATATGATAATTTCTAATGTCGAAAATTAATCCTAAACGAAGTGATACCATTTTGTACGATATTTAAACTTTCGGAATGAAAACTGTTAATAAATATATTTTAAAGTCTTCATTACACGCTCACACACACATACACACACACACAAAAAAAAAAAAAAAGTTATGATTCTATTATAGTGAGAATATAATTTTTCATTCCAGGAATTTATATTCTGTTTTAGTTTAAGTATTTTTATGTATCAATTTTCTTAACACACTATTCGAACAAAAAAATGCATTTGCGGATCCTATCCCTACCCTGTATTAGCTACTTTTTTTTTTTTTTTTTTTTGCAGATTATATAATTTATTTTACCACAACGTCTAAGGTTACGTTAAATTTAATACACCATCATAATTACTTTATAACGAATGAAATTTTTGTAAGCAAACACTATAAATAGCAAAATACGCAACAATTGTTTCATATCAAAATATTAAGCATGAATTTTCATCTGATATGGAAAAGGAGGGCACGAGGGCAACATGAAACACATCTTCACGTTGCTCTCGTACTTATTTTATTTTTCCATTGTGAACTCTCATCCACAATTATTTTGACCCGAAACAAGGATTGCATGCTTTTTTCCTTCTCTAGGTGTTTGCTTAGAAAGTTTTATACTACCCTCAGTATTGGTTAATTATTTCTACAAACATCACTTTAAATTATGTATTTATTAGTTTTGCCTATTAGAAAATAATGTGAAAAATATTGCTATATAGGAAGTGAAAAACTCCGAAAACCCCCGTGAGATGTGCAACTTTAAATTGATAAGGAAAACATCGTAAATTTGTATTATCACTTAACAAACTGATCCCATAAATTTACATTTTTCTATGACTGGCTATGTAGGTTAAACTTTTTCATTCTGATTTTAAAACCTTGTATACATGAGTTTTACAAAATATCATACTCATAATAAATTCTTAACACGTGAATGAACAATTTTATAAAAGTTCATAAAAAATATAGTGTTTATTTAATGAAACTGCAATGATTTAAAAACATACATATATATTTATTTAATTATTTAAAAGAGAAAAGTTCCCGTAATTGAAAAAGGAGAGAGAAATTAGTTCCGTTTATTAAGTATTACTATCGAATTAAGATGTAATCATTTTAATTAATTAATTAATTATTTTATCTGTCAAAGAATACAGTGAAAAGTGTAAATACTGGCCAGATAGTGAGTGAAAAACCCAGAACCCCTCATGAGAAGCGGGCCATTTCCTGGATTAGAAAAACATCGCAGTTTTTCATTAAGTTGAACTGATTTAGCAACATTCCTGTAGGCCATGGACGCCATATAAAATGAGAGCAGCTATTAATCAAAGGATTTTGTCTGAACTTTTTTTGCTTCTGTTTATGACATGCCAAATATACTTCCAAATTCTTTGAAAAAGAATCCTTACAAATAATTTTTTATCACTTATATTAGTGGAAAATAATTTATTAAAGTGAATTAGCTATAAAGTAATTACTGTTATTTTTATTAACTGAGAAAGCTTTATTACCTAAAATTTTAAGACTATTAGTTATTAGCTGATTATTAAGATTCACCATTGGCGATCGCATTATTGGATCATATTATTTTTACTTTCCAAACACTATAGTGAGGAAAGTATTGTAATCATGTCAAAAACCCGAGTTTGATATTTTTGTGTTTCTACACGTTTTGAGGTTCCCTGAATTCATATTTACTATTTTTACGATAATGTATGTGTAGATGTATGTATAGATGTATGTGAATGAAAATGATAGCCCCTAAACTCTTTGTTCGAATGAGCTGAAAGTTGATACATATGTTATAAGATACATATGTTATAATAATCATAGCACGGACCCTATTGATTTTGCACTTATAGTTTTTTTATAAGGACACAAAGAAAAATTCTTTATCATTATGATATATGAGAATACATTTTTTAAAGTGCAATAGCGTCTAAATGTCTTATTTGACTGAGCTGAAAATTTATACACATGTTATGAGTCACCCTCACATGAACTTTATAAATTTCGGTGAATCTAGCGTTTATAGTTTTTTTTTTACAGGAACATAAATAAAAATTCTTTATCGTTATGGCCTATATGGGCCCAAATTTTTTAAACTGCAATAGCGTCTGTACGACTTATGCAATTAAGCTGAAAATTTATAAACATGCTACAGGTCACTGTTTCACAAAGTGCATATATTTTGGTGTATTTTGCAGTTCTCTCTATAGTTCTTTTACAGAGGCGCAACGAAAAATTATTTATCATTATGTCCTACGGGCTCAAATTCTTTTAAGTCTAAACGCCATAATAGCGTCTAAACGCCATATCGGATTGAGCTGAAAATTTATACACATATTACAAATCACCGTCACATTAACTATATGAATTTTGGACTATGGAGCATTTATACAGTTTTTATAGGAAAACAAAGAAAAATTATTTCTCATTGTAGCATATTGACTCAAATTATTTAAAATGCCATTGCGTCTAAACGACTCATCCGATTGAGCTGAGAATTTATGTACATGTTACAGGTCACCATCGCACGAACTGTGTAGATTTCGGTGAGTCTAGCCCTTATAAATTTTTACGGGGACACAACAAAAATTTCTTTATCATTATGGTGTATGGGCCCAAATGTTTTAAGTGCGATAGCATATAAACGCCTTATTTGATTGAGCTGAAAGTTTATACACATATGTTGTAAGTCGCCGTTGTATGAACTACATAGATTTTAGTGATTCTAGCACGTATAGTTTTTCTTTACAGGGACACAACAAAAATTCTTTACCATTAAGCCCTATGGGCTCAAATTCGTTAAAGTGCGATAGTGTCTAAATGATATATCCGGTTGTGCTGAAAATTTATATGCATTTTATAGATCACCTTCACACATGCTGTATGCATTTTGAAGAATCTAGCACTGATAGTCTTTTTTATAGGAATACATATAAAAATTCTTTATCATTGTGGCTTATGGGCTCAAATTATTTAAAGTGCGATAGCATCTAAATGCCTCATTTGATTCGAAAATTTATATAATTGTTATAAGTTACCGTCGCACGAACTGTATAGATTTTAGGGAGTCCAGCATTTATAGATTTTTAGAAGGATACAACGAAAATTTTTTTATCATTATGATCTATGTGCTCAAATTATTTGAAGGGCAATAGCGTTAATTTTAGCAACATACTATATACAAAAAAAAAAAAAAAAAAAAAAAAAATCCTCGTAAACCCTATTATAATTTTCTCCTTTGTTTATTTAATGACTTCTTAGTTTAATTTATTTATAGAACCGTTAATTACTTACTAGTCGAGTGGAGTCACTCCAGATTTCTTTATATTATTTCTGTGTGTTTGAATGACGGTACTTTAATTTGTATGAATTATATATACAAGACGTATGCATGTTAAAATTTCTAGTATAAAATATGCATAGGAATTATGAAAGCAAGGATATATGCAACATTTAACATTAAAATATGTAGATCGTTTAGAAAGTGAAAGTATTTTATTATTTGAATCGGTTCGGGATCAAATATTGTATGTCATTAACCCTTTTTGTTTCTGTCTATTTAAAAACCTTTGAAGCTTCTTTTAAAACGTTTTTATTTCAAACTACATTTTCGTCTTTTTCTGCTTTCTCGAATTGCTGTAAATATGCTTTAATTCTGCGTACATTGTTAAAGATCTCTATAATTATAATCATTAATTAATATGGTGTGCATAGCATTTATATTTCTGGTACAAAAATACAGAAAATATTTGAATGTATTAGAGTCTATGATATGTCAATCTAGGTCATATTATCTGATGTACATTTGAATCATATAAAAAACTTATTCAAACAAAACAAATATTTGTTTACAAATATTTGTCTATGATTAGTTTTTCGCATATACACACACAATAAAATAAAATAATATAAAATAAAATAATTAATACAATTAAAATCTTTAAAAATTGAATTTCTTTAGCACATTTATTTTCAAAGCGTTCAAAATAATGCATTTTTAATTTCATATACACAGGTATTCAAAATATTTAAAATGCTTGAAATACTTGAAAATGTTTCATGATCTATGAAAAAATGCATCTTCTTTTCTTCATTGCATATATTTATCCTAAATCACCAATATATGCGTATATATATACATTATTAATATTTTATATTTACCAATCATAATATCAAAGCAAACATCGTTTGTCAAATAAGTTAACATTTTAAGATTTTTTTTTTTTTTTTTTTTAATCGTCTATAAGTATTTTTATGTTAACTAATTTTTGAAGTCGAGTACGTTAAGCATTTTAAGTATATAACATTATATTCGGTTCTTTTTTTACAAATACAATAACCATTTAAATTTTTTTATATATATATATTTAATATCTCTGGAGAAAAAAAAAATCTTTAATTTATTAATATTTATCTGAACAGTTTTATTTCATATATATATGTATACATTTTCTTTTCCAGTATATAGGTATTTTCAAACTAGAATAGGCGTATTGAACATTGTATTAAAATTAACCGTGATTATAAATTTTAAGTAAAAATGTTCCAGTAATGTTTAAATGAAATTCCAACAATTTAGGAATGTGTAGAATTAATTATAGCAGAATAATAGATTGTTTTAAATCAAAAACATGATTGAATTGTGATAATATAACAATACGTTTGATATGAGTAATAATAATAATCTACCCTCGAATGACACTAATAGGCTGCTTCCATCGTAACATTTATTTATTTATTTATTTATTTACTTACTTATTTACTTATTATTATTATTATTATTTATAAATATACATATATATATATTTTCAAATGGAAATTTATAAAAGAGTGTACTTAGAGCGCATTCTTCAGTCTTGTTAATAACATAATTAGTATAAAGGGCGAATGTTCATTTAAAGTTTATTTTAAAAAGTATCTTTCTATATTAAATGTAAATAATTTCGAACTGAAATGAATTAATATTAAAACTTAGGCAATTAATATATAAATAAATTTTAATTTCTTATGAAAATATTGTGTAATATGTACGACAAATCTCTTATGTACTTACGCAAAAAGTTATATTATTTAGCTATTGTAGGAAATAGATATTACTGTAACAGGTTTGACTAAGGATATACGCTACTGAAAAAATATAACGCACTTAAAGTTTTTAAGAAAAGAATTTACATAGCTTAAGTACAGCTAAAGTGCTCGTTCATGAAATACATTACTAATTATACATTACTAATTACATTACACATACATCCCTCTGTATGTATTCCTATATGTAAATTTGTAATATTCTGTATGTTATGGCCTCATCAGGAGTCGAGAGGTTTTGTTCTCTTAAGTTTATATAGATGGAGGGTGCCGGTTTCAAATCCAGGTTACCGTTTTGAGTTTTTCATTATCTTTACCGATAGGTAATACATGCTAGGATCCCTTAGAAAGACAACCCCAGGAAGGCACCGCATAAATGCATAAGTTCGTTGAGTAGATCATCGGCCCTACACCACTATCGTCTCCTTCCTCCTCCATTACGTTATATTAACCTTTAAAATCATATCTATTTTTTTCCGTAAAGATTTTTTTTTTTTTTTTTTTGGAAGATGTTTAATTGGTGAATAACTACATCTTTTTCCTTTCAGTCAGTTGTATTTACCAATTTGCAATACTTTAATCACAGTCATTAATTAAAGTAAAGTAGTGCATATGTAAAGAAATGGGTAAACCTGTTTATTATAAATGCAGGCAACGCAATTAAATCGTGATTACAACGCTATTATTTCAGAAATAACCAAAAGATAATCGAAACAAATTCAATCGATTAGACTTGCATTAATTGAAACAAACCATTAAACAACTAATGTATTTATAACGAGATAATTATTGGTTACCTTATAAACATGGCTTGTTTGTAGGAGTTGACATTAGTGTTTAATCACCAAGCAGTGACATTTTTCTAATCTCATTAGATTAATAATATTCATTTAAACGGAATCTCTTAGCAAATGAGTGAAGCAAAAAATACGTTTATATGATCAGACTTTTAATGTATCTGCATCAGTTTATCTTAATATTATTTTAAAATATATCCATGCAAATACGTCTTTCTCGATTAAATATTAAAACTAGATTGTTTAAAGCCCTATTACAAAAAGTATAATTTATCATGTAAATCAACCAACTTGAAGTTACTGTTAATTTTAAAATCCACAATGATTTATTTATTATTATTATTTTTTTAAATAATAGTTCAAAATTATGTAACATATTTATTATGTAAATTTATAATTTTAATAATAAGACTTATTGAAAATGTTGATATAATTTCTTTAGTAGTATTTTGTGTATAAAGCTATCGCTTTTGCTTAAACTTCATGGCATCTCGTGTTACAAAAATTGATAATTGGATTTAAAATATTTTTCAAAAAACCAAAGTCGCGCAGCAAAGTAGAATAATTTTTAAAATCAAGTTGTTTTTCTAAAAAAATTGATATGCCTCTACATTAAACAGTACAGTTCACACTGAGAAAACAAAATATACCGCCCTCCTCTAGAATGAATAAGTGGCCATTTTCTAAATCCCTTAACTAGAAATATAGATTTCCGAGCTATGCGCATAAGGCACGCCAATAAACTGAATAGACGAAATGATCGAGAATTTTTAGTTTACACATTTCTACACGGTAAAGCAATATTCTGAATATTTCGAATATTCTGAATCTTTTGTATTGAGAGAAATTCTCGCTTGATTTTTTAGAATTAGGTAATAAACCAAGATTATAGTTGCTGAAACCTGCCTCTTGTAGTCTCATTTATTTGCAGAGATTTTTAAATAACTTTGCCCTCAATAATATAGGCAAGCGCTGTAGAATTCTAATAGGTGCTTCTAGAACTCGCTTTCCAAGGGGACTAGAATTTATAAGGATGACATGGAACTATATTTTCTAGAGCCACGATTAAGATTCTAGATGTCAGTTACAGAATTTTTTCTCAGTGCAAGAAGACCAGATTGAAGGAGTTTAAAGCCCCTGCATTTTTCTTCATTTTATGCAGGTTAAATTGATTCTAATATTGGGATTTGGCTCTAGAGATCACACTGAAGTTTAATTTACATTTCTTTTCCTTTTTTAAATTTCTTTAAGAAATTTAATAATGTTGTTTTATATACAAAGGCTTATATATCTGAATTTCCCTTAATTCACATGAATTTAATTCATAGTCGTATTTATTTTTAAGATATGGTAAAATTGATTTCAGATACGCACTGTTAAAAAAATTTCGGAACGTTCCTGGAAAACTTTAGCTAATTACTTGCGCAGTATTTATCAGTGATATTTTTCGAATATATCAGTAATCTCCAAACATGTCATTAAAATATTACTAAATTCCTGAATTAAGGAATGTTTCATGCGGAAAACCATTAATTTTCAGAAATCTGTTCCAAAGTTATAAAAACTAGGAACGTTTTGGCTATATAAGAGTAACGTTACAAATATGTTTATAGTGTGAATCATGCACTGTTTTTCATAACAGCATTAAACAGGTGATTTTTTTTTTTTTCTTCTTTCGAATAAAATAAGTTTTAGGGTGACAACATTTATTTTCGTTTTAGTATTTTGAGCTTATCTGAGAGATTATTTATTACACATGAAAAAAGCAATTATAAAATAAATAAAATAAAAATAAAATTAGGTAAATAAATAAATTGACAATAATAATTTCTGGATTGTGGAACTTGTAAAATTTTTTTAGAGTCACTCTTAGAATGTTTGAATATTTTCTGTAAAAATAATTCGTAAATAATGAATTTAGATCTTAAATGCTAGTATTTATATCTAAAAATAAATAAATAATTTACATAAATTCTCTAAATTAACGTAAGTTCTTTTTATCAGGCACTGAAGGATTTGTTTTATGATGAAATTGCAAAAGTTTTTAAGAGTGCAACTGGATATGCCATCTGATCTGACGTTTTATCACACTGTTTTTGTAAATAGCAAATCATCAAAAGCTTATCGCTTAATTTGAGGTTATGACATTTCTTTCATTTCGATGATAACGGTTATTAATTTTGAGATAATTCTTCTTTCCAAGAAATTCACTCCACATTCCTCACTAATGATTGACGTGACTTTTTGATGATATAATATTTATTGTATGGAATCAAAAAATTGCTCCAATTGTTCTAATGACATCCTTGTGATTTTAATTAAATACCTTTTTTTTTTTTACTTTCTTTAGAAATCTATCTATTACAATCACTTAGTGTATCTTTCAATCAAACAATCTATATATCTAACTATATAATGGGAAATTTGTCATCACGATAACTTCTGACATACTGAATCAATTTAAACTAATGTAGGAACTTAATAATATACTGAGTTCGTTCACCAACTTCATCCGCCATCTTGTTTCAAAGTGGCAGCTATTTTTTTTTTAACTCGAATAAAAATGTATGTATGAATCCACTTGTTTGAAACTCGGTTTATACATATCCCACATCAAGGTCTTAAACAAATTCATTAATAAACTCAAACCACTGTGTTTGCTAACGGCGGTAACTTCAAAATTTTGAACTTAGATTAAAGAAAAATGTATTTATGAACCGATTTGCTTGATACTAGGTATGCACATAACGCATATCAAGATCTCAATTAGATTTATTAATAACTTGATTCACCATTTTTTCCCGAAATGATGACCAGTTAAAATTTTAATTACTCATAAAAAGAAAAAAAAAAAAAAAAGAAAGAAAGAAAGAAAACGTAATTATGAACTGACATGTATGAAACGTGGTATGTACATAGCATATATTAAAATCTCAAGCAAGATTAAAACAACTTAATCCGTCATCTTGTATCAAAATGATAACGGCTTGAAAAGAAAAGCTAAAAAGGAAAAAAAAAAAAAACCTCTTCCTTTAATTTTTTTTTTTTTTTTTTTTTTTTAAGTCTTTTGAACACTAATTACATTAAGATTACATTTATTAGTATAATTACTGTTTAAACTTAGTAGTAATTTACAATCTAATACATCATACAAAATACAAATTACGTTATACTGTCTTTTAATCATTATCTATTTTAATCATTAAAAATTGATTTTACGAAGTATATGATTTAAATATTAATCCGAAACGAATAATTATAAATATAGATAAAGTTTCTTTCAACATATCAGCCTTTAATCAGTTTCTGATTTTGAACACAAATAACCTATGTTCTACTGATATACTTTTAAATAATTAATTTATGGCACACACACACACATGTACATGTATATTAATTGATAACCTGTTTTTCGTTTTTATAAATGCAAATTAGTTATGTATATTAATTAGTTATTTAATTTTATAAAGCCGATACAGATATTACGCCAAATTGATGCTCTCACTCCAATTATAACCCATATATTTCTTACGTCAACCATTTTGTTATAAGGCAAACAAAGTGGTAGCCACCAAATTGAAATCAACTGAATAGCTCGTAATATTATTCGTCTAGAAGTGGTGAAAAAGAAAATTTTGGTTTAAAATTATGAAAAATTTGGTTTCAAGTTTGAACTTTACAATTTTGAAGTAAATAAACAAATAAGTAAAAAAAAAAAAAAAAAAAAAAAATGTGACAGAGAAAGAGAGAGAGAGAGAGAGAGAGCAGGAATTTAAATTATGTATATATTGCATTTATTTGTGTTGTTCTTCACTTTTTTTTTTTTAAATAAAATTTATCTTCGAGATATTTTAATTTTGTGTTGCAGACTTTTTCTTTCTTCACCTTTTTTTTTTTTTTTTTTTTTGAAAATAAATATGAATTCATGTGCAATTTTCAGTTACCATCGGAATAAAAATCTTATTTTAATTTAATGTAACTTAAATAATCTCCGAATTTTAATAGAACAATTATTATACAAATTTATTAAAAATGACATAATAAACAAATGACCCTGTAATTTGTATATTTCATTTATTGACTATGACATTAAAATGAAAATTGAACATCCAGGATATAGTTTTAAATCTCTAGTATCCCCCTCCCCCTTGTCTTTTTTTAACGTTATGTTAGACATAAGAGGGAGGGGAATCTTTTTCTAAGCTTTTATTATAATTCTGTCAAAATGAAGTAATTTTTTACCAATTTTATGTAATTAATCTATTGTCCGTAAAATAAATAATGTTAAAATTAAAAGTATATTATGTTTTGTATAAGCTTTTCTTTTTAAAAGTGCTTATAAATTGTTAATTTTTTAAATTGATGCCGAAGAAATATTATGATTAAAAAATTTTTTTGATGTAAATTACCACCTCCCCCCCCCCCCAGTTGCACGCTCACACACATAATTATATCAAGGGTGAGATTTTTCAGAGTACCCTATTCAGCTACCCCTGAATTAAGGTTTTTTGAACATTTTACTGTATCTGAATTTAACGTTAAATCATTTTATTTTTATAAAAAAAATTCTCATTGGGTAGATTTAATTTGCCTTATTATGTATTCAGAACTCTTTTTTTCATTTAATGTAAGTATAAATAAATACTTTTAATAATAACTACATGGTATGTGATTAATAAGTTTCCCTTCGTTATTCATTCTGCGTACAAGTGTCAGTTTTCAAAGGTACATGTTAAATAATGTTACATGCATGTTAAATAATTTCACCCCTGATATATATATATAAACTAAGCAGTGTTTATAGATTTTTAAAAAAATCAATAATTCATCCACACATTATCGTTTCACGACCAATCACAACATTATATAAACATACGGCTTTATAACATGTAAGTAACAGGCTCACCAATGAATAATTTTGCAATATAAATCCTCGATATATATCATTCACAGATCACGAGGAAACTTGCGCAGTTTGATTAATCTTTAGCAGCTATCATGTGTCGCTAACAACACTTCATCCGCAATATCTCTTGAGGGATTTTCTAAATCGTCTGTGACAGATTTCGTGATGCTTACTTACTCAATGCAAATTGCGCCTTGAGCTATGAGCTGGAATACGAAATTCGCTTGTACCATTTAAAACATTTGTGGTTAACAATCATGTAATCGGTTTTAATTCAACGGAGTTGCTTCTTAAAATTTCCCAAGATTGCGATTAATTACTTTGTTTGGTTTTATCCATTAAAATTAATTGCTTTTTTATCAGTGATTAAAGTTCTTTAAGTTTAAAGACGGCATAAAAGAAAGAAATTTTTGATTGTTTGATTGACAAGCTGTCATAGACTGATAGAATGTGTGTAAATATTCCGTGTCCTTAATCTGTTTAAAACTTCTGGGGAAGATTAAATTCGCATTTAAAAATTTGGAATAGTGCGAATTTTGATTTAATTTTTTTCTCATTTCCTTGGAAAACAAACAAAAACTTATTGCTATAGCCTAGAATCTTGGTGGAATAATATAAGACGAGTTATAAAAAAATTCCTATATAAAAAAAGTACACTTAATACTGTTTTGTTAAATAAATCCTTGTCGAATCCTGTTCTTAGACTGACTAAGAACAGGATTCGACAAGGATTTATTTAACAAAACTGTATTAAGTGTACTTTTTTTACATAGGAATTTTTGCTAGTGCTCGGATACTTTTGCTGCCGACTGTATAGTGTGTAACCGTGTGCAGGGCAAATGAAGTTAACTGTTGTCTACTCAATATGGCTGCTGCAATAGCAGACAAGGATACCGCGGAAGCCATATTGAGTCTACCAAAACAACATATAGTACTGTGTTATTTGACAGCTTTGAGACCTATAGTTGAATGAATTTTTTCTCGAATGGTTCAATATTACATAATTTCACAATAACAATGCAGAATTTCTTAGATAACTGTGATACTTAATGGCTTCTGCGGTTACGATTTTGGTATCATGCTTTTCCTGGCATGTCACCGTCTCCGTGGAGGATGAAAATTGTGATAGCCTGTCTCCGGACCATCCTTAGTAGGGCGTCCCAGACCATCGCCAATTACCCATTGTGCAGTACTAGGGCGACGTTAAACACAACGAACCAACTTCTTACATCGTTTTTCTAAAGGTAGAATCTGCTCAGTTGCCTATCATTTCTCAAATATTTCACGTTCTGAAAGTAGATTTTATTAAATGGAACATAAAACTAAAAAGCCAATTTAAGTTTTCACGATACTGAATAGCATCAGAAATATTTGCATAACAAAATTCCCTGTGCAAGAAAATTAGGGTGATGCCTGTACACTGTTAAAAAAATACAACTTTGGTGCCAGAAATTCTCTGTAATTTGAGAAAAAAGTCGTAAATTACGGAAAAATTACGTTTACAAAACGTATTTTTCTGTAATTACAGAGAATTTCTGGCAGCAAAGTTGCAGTTTTTTAACAGTGTACTCATACATAACTTTGACGATTGGCTGTTCATTGATATTGTAAATAAAAAAGAAGTTTTGCAATAGTTGCCGCAAAAATAATCCTTATAATGCGATTTTATGCCAAATATTTCCCTGCTTTATCCCCATACAAAATTCATTAATTTTGAATAACTTAAGAAATTTTTATGGGAAAATTCTGGTATAAATAAAAACAAAACAATTTCATTCGTAAAAACTAAGAATGTTACAAATCTTCTAAATATTGGCTGTATCATTGTTAAAATTTCGTATTCACTTACGGAATTTTGATGTAAAAATTTAAATCTAAATAAAACACAATGTCATTCGTAAAAATTATTAACGTTATAGATCTTCTAAATATTTTTTTTTTCTTTTTGTAAAATTTGGATAAAATTCTTAGAAGGAGAAATGATCACAGTACATAATTATTTGATAATGAAAGAATGCATATCTGTTGGAATTTTGCTTAATTATATAGTATAATATACATATTTTACCCTTGTTCAAATTTATTTATTTTTAACTATTTTCTCAAAATATAATATCTGAGACATTAGACTGTCTAAAAGATTCAAAAATGAAAACAAATACTTAAATTACACAAAATTATTTTGTTAAATTATATTATTATTATTATTATTTGTTTCAGTTAAAATCACATACATGCCTGTGATTCATTCCATATTTATTATTTCCATTGTGCAGTAAATCTTCAACTTTTTATTTTTTCTTTTACAAGAAAACAAAATTATTTAGGGAAACTTTTGTGTAATCAGTAGATAGGATCTACTTTAATAGGAATATAGACGTAAAATTAGCTAAATCCTTTATTAGAAGGGCCAGAAGTGTTCGATGAGAAAACATCACAATGTTACAACCTCTTGTACATAGAACATTTGCCCTTCCATTTTCATTCACAAATATTCTTAGTTCAGCTTGTCTGACTGATGAGCAACCAATTTCCTTAAACTCAACCGATATTACTTCAATAATGCCCTTGCCTATTCATATGAACTTTGAATGAACTTCAGTAACTGTAAAAAACAACTGAGTTTTTTTTTTTTTTTTTTTTTTTATCATTTCCTTGCACACATGTGTTGATTTTTGCATCACTAATGCATGCTGTAGTACTAGTATTTTCTGTCATATAATGTGTTTTTATTTACGCATACGTCATTATAATTATTTAACAGTAAGTACATGACAATATAAAGTCACACAATACGTTAGTAACCATCAAGGCATCACATGGTCCTGTTAAACAATTCAGATTTTACCATCACATTCATATAAAAGGAGGTCCAGTCTGTTGAATGTTTGTGTAAATCCACGAAGGGTAAATAAATGTGTTTCTATGTCAGAGAATACATCTCTTTATGGTTACACTTTTAAATGGAATAATTCTGTGAACATACACCTTTTTTTTTTTTTTTAATTTCCTTTTCAGTGTGAAATTTTATTCACTATAGGGAATAATTTATGTTTTTTTTTTTTCTGTTTATCGTTTAGCATGAAATTAAAATGAATTATCTATAACAAAATAATAATAATAATAATAATCTGTCATATGTTATATCTATTTTATATTAATATTTTTTTATTTATGTTTTTTAAGTATGATAATTTCATCGTTTTGACAAAAATCATCAAAAAAAAAAAAAAGCAAGTTTCTTTCCTCTCTCTTATTACGTTTTTCAGATGTCAAACAGGAAAATACGTTAATTCTACGATGACATGATTTTTATCATATGATTTGTTCTAAAACTTCCGATTTTGACGCAAACACAATTTCTCTCTCTTTCTCTCTCCGCATGTACACATTCTTATTAATTTTGCTCAATGCATACAACTTCTAATTTCAGATAAATTCAAGAAAAATAATTGTACCTATATTTGAAATTTAGTATTATCAAATAGTTATCCTCTCATATTAATCAAATCTATATACATGATATAAATAATAATGAGTTAATTTCATAAATTCTCTGTTGAAAAGAAACAGTAAAAGCAAATTCTTTGTTTTTACTCTTTCTTTTCTTTATTTATCCAACACTCTTCAGCGCTAAAAAAAATCCTGCCATTGTTTTATGTTAGAAAAACTAAAGTTCTTTTTATGCAGATGAAAAATAAAACGCACACAAATTAATTAAGGTTTCAACCAAACATCTTAACACTAAACTTTTTTAATACTTAAAATTTTTTCTCTTTTGTTTTAAGAATCATAATTTTTAGTAAATACTTTGCTTTCAACTCTTCGACAAAAGTATGTAATTTACTTAATTTTTTATTTAGTCATTAAACTGAAAGGAAGACAAATGTTTAATAATTACGTTGTAGGTAGATGGAAGCCGTATTAATACTAAAACTTCGATTAGAAACCTTTTTAAATAACGGCTTAGATTTTTTGGAAAATTGTTTTAAGTATTAATATCCTTTATTTCTATAAAATTTGGCGCTAGTAATTTATTAATTGAGCATAAAAGGATTTAGTTTTTATTTTTATTTTATTTATTTATTATTGTTATTATTATTACTATTTTCAATTTATATCAATACGTAATATAACAAGTACATCCACTCACAGTAGTTTTTTACTGTTATAATATTTTCAAGCTTTACACTGTGACTTAATTTCATGTTGTTAGTGAATTTTAGGGCAGTTAGTAACTTTTTATTCTATATTTATACATAATATGTTATTATATTTTGTACAAAGTAATTTTATATTTTATGCAGTAATATACTAGATAATTTATATTTATATAATAATATTTGATCATTTAAAATGTTCAAAAAAAAAAAAAAAAAAAAACAGGAAGCAAAAACATGATAGGAAGTATTAAAATTTTAAAAAACGACATTTTCCATTTTCTTCGTAGTACAAACAGAAATCAAAGTGAAAAATAAAATCGAGACAAAGTTGATAAGAAAGAAATGGATCGAGCGTCCCCAGGGACGAATGCAAATTGTAGATACTTGGATCCTCTTTTTGCTTTGCTCGGTTGATTTTTCAATGACAGTTTCTTTCATTTCGTGTTGCTTTCTTTTTATGTGTTCATTTTGCCGTGAAAGACGATGGTTGCTTTCAGGGATTGAACAGATTGATTGATTTAAACATGCCATGATTGATTTGACTTATGACTAGTGATTAAGGCGCATTTTTCGTACTAACATTACTGTTTTAAATCGCATAAATAACTCGCTTATAGGAAGGGAAAAATGATAGGCACAATTTACTCGTTAAATTTATGGGCATTTTGAAATTTATTTTATCAAAAAATATCAGTAATAACAATAATAACAATAATAATAACAATGCATAAACAGGAATTGAAATCTCCTCTTTTTGTTTCATTTTGACAGTACATATATATAATAATGGATGTCGAATGAAAGAAAAAGGATGGTGAAATACCTCCATAATCAGCAAGAAACAAAATATATGTATAAATAAATAAAATAACCAATAATAGTTTTAATAAAGGTATAAAAATAATCACAATGTACTCGCATGAATGTTATCCCCAAACTTCTGTATATGAATTAAGGATCTGACTTAAAAATAGAGGCAGAAATGTGCGTTGACATTAAATTGGAGTGTCCATCCATATCAGACTTTAACAAAGAGAAACAATATAGTAATAATTCATTATTACAATGATCAAACACTAGGAAGGGAGACGATAATTAATAAACAAAGAACCCCATAATGGAAATGAAGTTTTATACACCGCAAACGATATTTATAGATAGCTAATATGAATTGTTTCTGAAACATCGGTTGATGAGATCATATATAGAAAATATGATCAACGTTTAGCAGAAAAAGTAAACACACACACACACACACACACACATATATATATAGATATATTCATTACAATTATTTTGAAGTAAGTAAGCGAATCCTTTCCAAGTTGAACACCTACGGTTCTATGAAAAAGTGTCCAACTTATAGTGTTACATTTTTCGACTTAATTAAACTGTATCGATACATGCATTTTAACTTTTAATCACATCTAAATATAACACAATTAAGTATTCATGACTTGTGTACAAAAAATTAATTATTTTGCCAATTTAAAATCTAAATTTAAACTGGTATGTTGTGGCCATTATAGTACGTTTTCTATAATTTCTCATACAACAGCGCCACCTACAAGTTAACATGTACAAAAATTTAATCAAAACAGCTTCTTACAATAAAGATTTTTCATATGCATTCTGGTGCAGTTTTATCCAATAGACGCTAAGATAGTTAAATAAGAAATCGCAGAATGTGAGTAAAAGTACAACCACCTGTCGGTTGATATACACCCAAAGTAAGCTAAAATTCATCTTATTGGCCATCTCACATATAAAGTTTGGTGAATTTATTTGCTGTAAAAACAGAGATATAGTTTTCCCGTGAACGGGCAAAATTGCAGCATAGCAGCGACACCTGTCGGTTGGTATGCATCTAAACTGAATCATCATCATTTTTAATTATAGAGCTTTCACATAAGTTTAGTGGAGTTATACACTCAAGTCAAAACTCAGTAGGAAAAGTAAAAGGGACAAATGAAAAAAAAAAAAAAAAAAAAAAAAAAACTAACAATGCAATGGATTGTCCAATGTCCATTTTGAAACTGCCTAAGTCAAAACATGCCTTAGGCTCAGTGCTGGATATTTCCTGAAGAAAAGGACACGGACAATGCATGCAAATCAATAAAAACAAGGATTCTTGCATTACGCACTAAATTGCAGTAATTTGTAAAAATTTCAAATGGAGTAAAATATTTTTTATAAGATAAGACATAGGTGAATCTATTGTGACAAGAAACATTGCATTTTAGATATTTACAGCTATTTCTACAAGAGATAAGTAAAATTTCTAAAAAATGTGAGAAAATAGAAGTTTTACTTATTTTTTTTCCTGTCTCATCTTAAAAAAGTGTCTAACTTAGTATTTGAATGAGGGCAGTATTTGAATGTCCAACTTACAGAGGTTGGACATAATGTGTGTTAATCCTATGGATACATTCCGTTCCGTGAAAAAGTGTCCAACTTGACAGGTTTTACTGCAATATTTTTGTTTTCATATTTATATTAATTTGATACTGGTTAATTTATTCACATCCTTTATAAAATACTAATAGTTATTTTTATTATAGTTATTTAGTAATTTATACAGATAATTTTTATTATTCTGGTTATTATTATAGTTTGCAATCTAATTTTTTAATTTATTTACCAATTTACAAAGACGGAAATGCGAAAAATTAATAAAAGTAGAATGGCACACAACTTTAAACATTTATGCATCTTAGCTAGGTTATATTTTTTACATTTTTCTCTTTGAAATAGTTTCTATTCTTTAAAATTGTTTTACATACAGTTTTTTACCTTACAAGATAAGTAACAATTAAACGCATTAAAATACCTAAAAAAGAAAAAAAAAAAAAAAAAAATTATAATCCTATGCCAAATATTTTTTCAAACGATTAAATTTCCCCCTACTTTAAGATGAAACTGAAACTATTCAAGATGGCGAGTACACATGCCACCTTATTTTTGATTCTACATTCATTCATTGAAATTTAACATTGTACATTTAGTTAACAGCTATTTTGCATTGTTCAAACTCTCCTTCCCAATACCAGCACTTAGATTTAATGAGAAATATGTTAGGAAGAATATAATTCTAACAATCGAAACACTCTTATCCCATAGAATTTTTTGCAAGTACATTACATATTCTCTCATTAAACTTCAGAAAGGGTTTTCCCGATAATGATCTTTACCAAAAGCTTAGTTGGAGGCAACATTCTTTACTAATAAATCAGGTAATAAGACAGCCCGGATGTGATTGTAGCGAAAAACAGTGATACATACACACCATGACCGCTCATAATTAATGAGGACTGTTGGTCATTAACGAGTAGCACTTGTTTAGATCGGGGACCAATGAAAAAGCTTTTCACGCTAGCAGCAACCATTCCGGGTTTGTGCATCAGCGCATTGTCTAGGATGATACAGTCCAGAGGGCAACTAAACAAGGCTTGTAGAGAAGGAACCAGGCAGATAACACAATAAATAAATCCATTCATCTTTTAAACTACGCAAATCGGTTTTGAAACACTAGAAATCACGAAACACGACATGTTTTTTAATTTGCTTTACTTTTTCTGCCTATCTACCTTCAGGATTTCGAATCATGCATCTTCTACGCTTCAGCGAGTAAAACTTTTTTTTTTCATGTTCTACGTTTTATCGGTATTCTGGTCGTCACTGAAGTTATTATTATTTTTTTTACTGCAAAATACTTTGAAAATTTTAATTTGATTCGCTTTAGGATACAACGGATAAAATTCGTTTTTGAATTTTTCCACCGTGTTTGTTCGTAAGTCATTTTGTTGTCGTTACAGCAAAGTAAATGTTGCAAGCGAAGTGAGATAAGATTTTTTTTTCGAAATTTCTCGGGAATGAATCAAAGTGATTGATTTTTTACGGTTCGGTGAAACAGGTCGGTGTGGTTTTTAACAGAAGTTTCTACTTTTCCCTTCTCAATTTAGTACTTAAATGCGAGAATAAATAAATAAATAAATAAATAAAAGTGTTAAAACTATTTGACTGTTTTTATACAATATGCATCAAACGATTTTAAATTGCTTTTTGAATAATGCATTATACATATGGTTGTTTGTGCAAAATAGAAAACTTGTGATCGTCAATTTTTTTTTTGTGTATATTAAGGTAAACGATGATTTACATTTCTTTACATTTTACAATAGTTTATGATAAATAGCAAAAAGAAGAATATTTTTGCACAGACTTTATTAGAAGAATATATATTGATCTTCTCTATTCAATGAACTGAAGTAAGGGCATTCAATCATTACATATGCAAATGGACGCAGAATCAAACTAATTTGGTTTCAAATCCCGATGTTTTAAAACAGTGACTCTCAATTTTTTAAAATTTGTAACGCATTCAAAAGTCTAAAAATAAGTATAAGCGCACTATATACGATCTAAAAAATATTTTATAATAGTTAAGTTAAATATTTGAAAAGTAAACTCTCATTTACTCGGCAATATGTCAATACATAGGATATTTGTTTTTCTCTTTTTACACTTAGTTACAGTGTTAGTAAAAAAAAGGCATGAAAAAAAAAACTTAATTTACAAAATTTCCATTATATTTCCAAATTAGTCTGCGATTTTGCTTTCGTACTAGCTTTTTGTTTACTTCCGAGATAGGAGTATTCAATATGCGTTTTATTTTGAGAAATGATTGATAATTATTTCATAAATAATTTATACATTTTATTTGGGTGTATTTATCTGAAAATATGTATTATGCACATATATCCACTTCAAAAACTTTCAAAATTCCAAACAAATGCAGCAAGATTATAACTCTTTAAAAGAATTATTGCTGTGAATTAACATAATGATATACTGACGAAAAGAACGGTATATTTGTACGCTGAAAAATTTTTGAGTGACATTCGGAGAGTTAACCGTTAAATTATCTGGTCTCCTTGATCTTTCCCTTGATCAAGAAAAAAGTCCAGTGTCCAAAAATTCATGACAGCTGCACAGGAATAAATTTATTTTTACGATCAGTGGCTAGAACGCCTTTTTGCCGGTTACTGACTGTAAACTAGTGCGAAATTTTTTTACTGTGTAAGGAAATATTATAATA
Organism: Salticus scenicus; assembly: GCA_963930645.1. Classification (NCBI taxonomy): domain Eukaryota; kingdom Metazoa; phylum Arthropoda; class Arachnida; order Araneae; family Salticidae; genus Salticus; species Salticus scenicus. The sequence goes on from OZ005654.1 coordinate 321,999,747, forward strand.
TAGAGCAACTGTATTTATTTTTATATCTGGGCAAAATAGCTTATAGAACACAGTTGGAAATCTCCCAGATCGCACTAGTACGCGTTATAAAACCTTTTGAGATCCACTTTTTTTTTTCCCCTTACTCTTTTTTTCCCCCATCTAAATTCGATGACAACAACAGAAAAATATTATTATTATTATTATTATTATTATTATTATTATTATTAAACGTTTTCCTCTAATTTAGCTAAGTCTTCTGACCACAAAGATATTTTTATAACAGTGGCACAGAAAGAAAACTGCCAAATCACCAACTGGCTCACCTTACATAGAATTACATCTATCCAATTACTATTTAGACTTTTTTTTTCAAAGTATGGGTAAAATTCATTATTATTTATTATTGAGTGTATCGTTGCAATTGTGACATTCATTTATTTTATTTTTATTTATTTATTTATTTATTTATTTATTTATTATTATTATTATTTTCAAGTTATCCTTCTTCTATTATTTTAATCGTTCCACCAAACCAATGATAAAAATTTATTTCTTTATTCCAATAATTTGCTTTAGCTATGGCCTCAGTTTAGGGCGTTACTTTCTAGAAACTTGAGCTTTTATTTTTCATTTAAGCCTGTAAAACTATCTTTACAGCATGAACATTGCTGTTGTAGCGAAGCATTCTCTAGACAGACTTGATTTTGTTTACGATAAATATAATAGATGATTTTAATTCTTTATTCGTTATATACAGAATAGTTGTCCACTTTTTATCATATTTATGTACATTTATATTCATAAAAATACATTCTACATGAAAAGAACTCCTCTCTCTATATACGAGGGTTGCTATTTATATTTCTGGCCTTGGCAACAGTAAGTGTTGCTAGGCGACCGCAGACGATTTTAATCGAAAGTTTGATATTTTTAAACGTAAATTCAGCAGACGATTTACCATTATAGCTTTATTTGTGTTGTTGACAGTAAATTGAAAAGTTCTTCTCTTTCAAAAAATGGAATTGAATCGTGAAAATTTTCGTGCGATTATTTTTCATAACTTTCGACGTGGATTGTCAAGACAAGAGTGCTTCGATGAACTTAATTCTTTATACAGCGATAAAGCGCCATCCTACAGCACTGTAAAAAATTGGTATAACGAATTTAATCGTGGTCGATGTTCGATCCAGGACGAATCCCGTGCAGGTCGTCCAAAATCCGTTGTTGTGCCAGAAAAGATCGATGCTGTGCGTGAACTGATAAAGCAAGATCGTCATGTGACATACCGTGAGATTGAGGCGTCTTTGGACATTAGTATGACTAGCATAAATAAAATATTGCATGAACATTTGAGCGTAAAAAAAATTTGTTCGCGTTCGATCCCGCATAATCTGACAAACGCTCAAAAAAAGGCTCGTGTCGATTGGTGCAAGGAAATGTTGGAAAAATACGTTCAAGGTACATCAAAGGCTTGTATAACATCTACACAGGTGACGAATCATGGATCTATGCATATGAGCCGGAAACAAAACAGCAATCAACTGTATGGGTCTTCCAAGGCGAGGCAAAACCAACAAAAGTTGTTCGAGGAAGAAGCACATCGAAACAAATGATTGCCTGTTTCTTCGGCATTAACGGTCATGTGGCAACAGTGGCGTTAGAGCAACGCAGGACGGTCAATTCTGAATGGTACACGACCATTTGTTTGCCAGAAGTCATCGGAGAAATTCGAAAAAAGCAGAAGAACAGGCGAATCATTCTTCATCATGACACTGCGAGCTCTCACACATCGACTCAAACAAATGCATTTCTGACTGAGCGAAAGATCGAACTGATGGGTCATCCGCCGTACAGCCCTGATTTGGCACCCAATGACTTCTTCTTATTCCCACACATCAAAAATAAATTACGTGGACAACGATTTTCGACCCCCGAAGAAGCGGTTGATGCATTTAAAACGCATGTTTTGGAGTTACCTCAATCGGACTGGAAAAAGTGCTTTGAAAATTGGTTCAAACGCATGCAAAAGTGTATTGATCATCATGGAGAATATTTTGAAAAACAATAAAACCAATTTCGATCCTACATATTTGTTTTTTCATTATTAGGCCAGAAATATAAATAGCAACCCTCGTATGTGTGTATATATATATATATATTTATTATTATTATATTTTCTTCCTATGGCATCACTATCGTATCGTTTCAACAGATTTAATTGTAACTAGTCCACGTTACAGTAATATTTATATAGATTTAACAAGGATTGTATTTTCTTCTGTTACATCATATGATCAAATAAGGTTTTACATGTCCATGTTTGTGAAAACAATCTTTTTTTTTTTTTTTTATTGTTTAAAGCTAAATTATTTCTATGATGTAAAGCTTTTGCTATCTGAATTTATTATCTATATATAATGTCTCATAAAATTTCAGCTTTTTTACCTTTTTGTCTATCTCATCCTGGAATATGAATGGTAAAAAAAATTCATGTATTTTTTAATATAAAAAGCATACCATGATTGCACATAGCACGTAAAAGTAATATATATATATAAGTGGTACTATAAACTTTTTCTATGCTATTATTCTCTTGTACTATTACAACTATTTGTTTTCATATGTGATAATAATAATAATAAAGGATATATGTATAATATCTGTAAATTACTGAAGATGTCATTTTGAAATCGATGGGAAAAAGAAATCGAAACATCTGAAGCGTTTCAAAAATTTGCAATTCACTCTACGGATTATTACCGTGTATATAATGACGATAATCTGTAAATGCTTCGTGTTTTGTTCGACGTTGTAATAAACATATCTGTTGAGGTAATTATGGACGAATTCGTTCGCATTTTTGCATGAGTTAAGATTAATATTATAATAATTTGATATGTTTTATGTGATAATCTGTCTCACATCGTATTTTAGGAAACGACTGTAAAAAATGTTTGTTAAATATATGTTTGAATAAAGGAATTAGCATAATTTAGACTTTTAAAAGATTTCTAAAAAACTGTTATTAAAAATTTATATGTTAAATAAAAATGTGGAAATTAAATCTACATGAAATTAGGAATGCTTCAAAGGAGCTCAAGATGTTGTATTATTGTGAACCTCACTTTAAATGAGGATTAACTATATTACTTAATTTGGAAACAAAACACTTTGATAATCAGGCACTTCCTTTTTTCAACACTACTTTGCAAACAAAGTGCATATAACTTCGTTTTTCATTATATATATATATATATCTGCCTGTGGGAACTTTTCTTACCGTAAGCATGTCATGAAACTGATATATTTGTTCCTGTGTTTGCTACAGCAGTATGTTACCTTGTGAATATGATATAAAAAGCACTTCTGGATTATACATAAATACTCAGAAAAGAATTTGACTACATTACAGCTCTAATAAGAAGTACTTTTTAAAAGCCTTTTTGTTTATGTTTTTTTTTTTTTTTTTCTATTTGCATAGATTATTAACATAGACCAATTGCACGTACTTTGTCCCCGTAATTATACAATGGGCAGTCAGAAAGACAGAAAAATAGACAGATAGACAAATTCAAATTATAATAATTCTTAAACACTGTTAGATAGGGCTAAAAAGGGAAATGTAATTGCAACAATTTGCAGTTGTACCCTTAATGTATCTGAATATTTTATTATAAATTTTAATCTTTATTTGATTTTTAATTATTTAATGCCAAACATACCATATTCTGTAGAAAACATTTTTTTTTTTTTTTAAAACATGTCATAATGAATGTCAGTTTCATTATGAGTGCAAAATAAAGGTACTAATAAAATACGGTTTATAGAAATGCCTCTCATACAGCTCAACGTTTTGGAATTCTTTCGGCTATCCCCGTACGTCGTATTTATTCCATTTTCAATAAGGAATATTTTATAGTGAACTTGAATAAGATATATCAGTTTCAAGGAATTCTATAAATCTTTGAGGGAGTTAAAGCACAGGACAAACTTACAGGCAGACAAATCGAAGTCATAAACACTTTTTGTATTGGAAAGTATTAAATATGAATCAAATACACAAAGGTGTATATCTTACAGAATATTGTGTGATTAGTATTGGCCTGGAGAACCACAAAAAACGTATTCAGAAAGATTAAGGAATATAAATGGAAATGGCTCAAAGTAGATTTTCAGTTGTGTCATGCATATTTCATTTATTAATTAAGACATTAATACAATTCACCAAAGTTGAAAAGTGACCTGTGACGTTGCAACAGAAAAGTTGAGGTGGAAATTTTTATAATTATGTTAATACAATTGTATTAATACAATTTCGGTATAAATAATCAGTTCATGCTTCATGCTTAATAATTCACAAATTATTTGTTATTTAATTACAAAAAAAAAAAAAAAAAAAAAAAAAAAAGCTACTGCAATTCAAATAGCTCTATTTCCAGAATATCGATAGCTAGTTAACATACGGTATCATTTATTTATTGATTTTGTTACTAACTTTAAATTTTCGAGTAAGATCTGGAATTTTTTAGTATTAAATGGCTTTTTGAAGAAGTTACTTTATTATTTTTATTCTGTTTTGTTCAAATTATTTCCTTTCTCTGTGAGGAGAAAAATATATTGCGTGAATACAATTTATATTTTAAGCAGACTCTAATTTAAAGCATTATAATATAAAAGAAAACAAAAGAAAAATAGATTTGTTACTTTATTTTAATAAACCATATTTGCCTTTATTTTTTACAAGCAATAAATAAATAATGCCTCTTATATTTACCCTTTCAAGAACATCTAATTTTAATTGGAATTTTTCAGATACTTTTATAACTAATTAGAAAAAATTCATTTTTACCTTTTCATCCAATTTACTCATAAATTCTGGTGGTTTTAGATATTAAATGCGAGTAAAATTAAATTGCCCATGAAAAGGTTTAAGGTATAATTTTAAATATGTGCGTCATTGCTGATGGATTTCAGCTCATACACGTGCTTTTGGTAATGATATATTTTATTAAAATAAATAAATAAATTGCATAGATAATTCATATTTCTTCAAATATTATTATTATTTTTTTTTTCAGAATAGTAAAAAATAAATAAATAAATAAATAAATTGCAGTTATTTGATTTAAAATTGTTTAAATTGTGTTTCGTTTTTTTTTTTTTTTTTTATTGTTTATTATTAAACATCTCACTCTAGTTCAAATTTGGAAAGGTATAAATGATGTTTTTGTTTTGTGATTTTTTTTTTCTTATGTGATTTTGTTATGTCTTATGTGACTTGATTTGATTGTGTGTTTATTTATTTATTTATTTATTTATTTATTTATTTATTTTTTTGTTATGTGATTCTTTAAAGTTCAGTTTTAATCCATTAAAACACGATGCATTTTTAAAATTTTAGATGTATACGATATTAATGCAATGAATTCGTAAAAATGACATTTTTTCTGTGTCGATAATTCTTAAAATGTTGAAGAGTTTCTTAGTTTCTTCATTTGTATTTCTTTTTATTTTATTCTCTGCGATATTTTTGATAAACTGTGATTGTTTATAGCATTTTTTTTTTTTTTTTTTTTTTTTTAACAATTTAACTCTTTGTATAATGTTGAGGAATTATTGTGATATTTCAAATTGTATTGTTCACTAATTGAACCTTTTCATTTTAGAAATATGTTGAAATAATAATTTCGCTACTTGAACTTTTACTACTTCACTTCTTACTTGCATTTTAAATTCTTTGCGGATTATTTTGTATGTGCAATGATTTTTTAGGAATTATTCCATCGCTGCTTAGAAACAATTTGTACTTTTTCCCTTCTACTGCTATAAATTGTCCTTGACAAAGGTAAAGCGGTTTTGGGGCAGTATCATACTTATTTATTCTTTATCTCTTAACTTAATTATGATTATTTACAATATACAATCTATATACACCGATATATATATATATATATATATTTCGTCGGGAAAATGTCTGTAGATTCTAACAGTATTCTTTTAGAATTAGTGGCAGTTTTAGATGGAATGTAAAAAGTCTTAAATGTTATGATTCCGATTGGATCTTAACCCTTTCACTACCAATATATTTTTTTTCTGAGAAAAATAAAATAAGTATTAAATAATTTATCTGAAGTGGTCCATTTAATAGACAGTGAATTTTTTCAACTGACATTTCTATCCACCTATTCATGGTAGTTACAGGTCTAAAAAACAAGAACAGAAAACATTCAGAAAAAAAATTTCATATTATATTTTAATTAAAGCTTGGGACATATAAGTCCCAGTGGTAGCGAAAGGGTTAAAGGGTTAAACATGGAGGTTTTTACTAATTTCTGAGCAACATCAACGTAATGAAATCCATTCAAATCTGCGATATTATTAAAAAAGGAATGAAAAATACCTTATCTAGCAACTGCTGCTCCTGATAACCTAATCCCGATTAATCGAGAGTCTACTCAACTTTTTATTTGCGTAAACTTCAATTTTAAATAACTAATAATTATCCTCTATTCTTGTTAATTTTTATCGATTACATTTTGGATAAATATTTCAATTATTTAACCACTGTCTACATAACAATAATTTCCTTGCACGAAAAGCAGACAATTTTATTTCCATTTCTCTCTTTTTTTATTCGCTATTTGACATATTCCTTCTCATTTATCGCTTCCAGATAAAGTTACGCAAACAGGTTAGGTAGAAAGAGAAGAAGGTGGAGAGGGGGGGGGGGAGAGAAAAATAAAATATAGGTAGAACATGAAACAAAAAAAACAAAAAATACAGGCGAGTAAAATGTAGCCTAACCAGCGAACATGACGCGATTTCTAATTAACACGTTTTAATAAAAATTATCATAATCGTGAAACTCCGATCATATCCGACTGCTGTGATTCATAGCCGTGTTTCTTAATCTGCTTCAATTTTTTTATTTGATTATTTCTTCCTCTGAGGCTTAAAAACATTCTGTTTTTTCTACAAGATCCCCCCCTCCCCCCTTCTCCTCCACATGTTCTCAACTAACAGCAGTTCTGTTTTTTCCCCATACCCACCTCTCACTTCTAACAAAGTGGAGATCTTTATTTATATTTTGAAAGAAAGAAATAAATCATTTTTACTTTTATTTTTTCTGTCTACCATCTTATCGAATAACAACTTTGAAACTTGTTCAAGATGAAAGTGATTATAACTCAATAAGAGCAAGTTTACCTGTATATGTCCGTTCGTGGCTTGTGCATGTGCAGATTTTATGTGTTATTATCACTGATATTGTTGCGGCTACATTGCGAACGGGTAGCCTGCGAAATTGTTTAACTGAAGATTGAGGTGTGGTCCAAACTTGGAGTGAAACATGATAAAAAGTGTAATTTTAAGCCTACACAAAATATCTCAATTTCCTAAGGGAAGGAGAACATTAGAAATTATTACACAGTTATTATATGTGAAGATTTATAGCAAATAAGTGAAAGAAGACAACATCCCAGAATGAGAGGTTTTTCACATTTGACATTTCAATTAAAAGGAAATATGACACAGTCTGTGAAACAAATACATTAAATAAGCGTTATGTATCTTTTTTTTTTTTTTGAGAATTATTCATTTTAATTTGATAGGAATAAAAAATATATAAATTTATATATATAAAAAAAAAAAATGAAACCGCTTTTATTTCAAAATGTACCAAAAACTCCAATTCAGCGAATGTGGATAATGTCCATCTATAGAAAATTTTAGCTCGATCATATGACAGGAAGTGGGTTAAAAATCGAAAAAAAATTTGAACTGAAGTTGATGACCCAGGGCTCTACCCCTATAGTCTGTTCAACTTAAACTGATACCGAAAGTAAACAAAATCACATGTTATTTGGCGACATGAATAATGTCACTGTTACTGTTGGAGTCAGCCAAGGCCAATCATTTTTCCCCTTCTTTTGTTAGAATTTTTCCACCTCTTCTTTTGTTACCTTAACGACTTTCCCTTATTTTAATGGGTATTTCATTGTTGTATGTTTCTGTAAGGTACAAATGTTTGTCATAAATGCCATAACATAAAAAGAATGGATAATGGGATAGTTTTATTGTTTAGAGGGGGTTGGCTAAGAAACTAATCTTAACACATTTTTTAATGAATAACAAAGTCGCCATTTCCACAGGAAAGACACAAAAATGGAATACCTTGGTAACCCGTTTGTTTACTTCTGGTATCACTTTAACTTGAACAGACTATAGTCCGTTATTGTGTGAACACGGATTCTGGTCGGAGTTATAATAGATTATACGAAAAATTTCAGCTCAGTCCGATGATAGGAAGTAAAGAAAAATTCAGTTCTTAGATTTGACCCATACACATAAATAAACAACAGCATACTATGTTGAATGTGTAAAAACGCTTGTTTATTTCTTTTTCTTCTTTCTTTCTTTCTTTTTTTTCACTTTTTTTTTTTTTTTTACTTTTTCTTTATACGTTTCTTTACATATTTTCAAGATTTTGTCAAAATAACCCAATTTTCATCCGTTGGATTTAGAAAAAGAGAGAGAGTTTTTTCTAATTGAAATCGGTTAAAAATTGTTTATTTAAACTTGAAGCTGAAGAGGAAACAGAAAAAATATTTCATATATAATATAGTCAATAAAGTTGGATGTGGTTCAAAACTTTAAAACTGCTTAAAGAAGTAAGTAGATTGCACGAAAGAAATAAAATCTTCTTTTTCATTTTTATAAAGTTTTTTTAAGTTACACTAATATTTAATATAGCTATGTATACCCCTAAAAAGAAAATAATTACACCGAATTTTAAATTTTATAGTGTGCATCAGGCATTTTATTTTATTTATTATTATTTTAGTAAATATGTAGCAAAAAAATATCATTGTTTCACTTAAGATTCCTGTTTCACATTTGCTCCATATTTTTTTTTAAATATGTCACAGACGAAGTTTCGATAGGAAATTGTAAGATAATAATGTCCAAATATAATTATAATGTTTTTATATAGAACCAAAAATATTCTGTCAGAATTCAGCACTGGCTTTATAGATTATATTGTAAAAGTGTCGTTATATCGACAGAACTTTTTTAATTTACAGCTCGCATTAAAATATATGGTTTTCAGATATATTTATACATATATACACTGTAAATAAAAGTGTCTTAAATTCAGACAAAAATGTGTCTGAAATACTAATTCGGACACATAAATGTCTGAAACACTTACGCAAGAAAAATTTCAGACGCACCAGCTGTCTTAAATTAATACACTTAAATGAATTTTTATAAATGAGCTGAGAAAAGTGTCTGAATAAGGTTTATGTGTCTGAAATTAAGACATATTACAGTTTAGATACATAAAAATTCAGACATTTTACAATTTAAGCACTTAGAAATTCAAACATTTCAAATTTCAGACTCTTAGAAATTCAGACATTTGTATTACTCAACAAATTTTCCGTATGGAATCTACTTTAAGCAGCATGCATATCCTGTTTTAACATTTTTCTAACAAATTTAATATTATTGTATATAAGTAGTTAACTTATTAAAAATGCTTAGACGCGAAACTTGTTTGGTTAAAAATTAAAAAAGCAAAGTTAGTTTTTATCTAAGGTTCTAACATGTAATGTAATAAAACAAGAAATATTAAGATAAACGAAGCATGTAACATGTAGCTGGGAAAGCGAATTTATAACTAAAAATCTTAAACAATTTGTGCATAATTGATTATTTTCTCCGTTTTGAAAATTATTTTCTTTCGCAATGTTTCCATACACTTCAAAATGTAAAAGAACAATTTTTTTGGTTTTCATGTACATAGTTTGCTTTCTTGTAAATACCAGTTAAAAAAAAAAAAAAAAAAAATCGCTTAAAATCCATAGTCTTCTGTTTTTTCATATTTATTACGCATTAAAAAAAAACTCTAAACCTCTACATATAAAATTTAAGTTAATAATTTAGCTTTAGTTATTATGAATAGTTTTATTGTAAAGACATAAAACTTCGATTTGTTTTACGGACACTAGAATATATTTCATTATACAATGATGATTTAGTGTTCTCCTGGTGACTTGATTGGAAAGACGCTTGCTTTTGAGTCCGTTGGTTGTCGGTTCGATTCCCGTCATGGGCAGCGGAATTTTTTTTTTTTTGTAAAAATTATTAATGTTTTTTTTTTTTTTTTTTTTTTTTTTTTTGTAATGCTCTAGGAGATACTAAAATCTGCTTTTCACAGATAAACAGTATAACACGCAACTTTTTATTTATTTATTTATAAAGAATATTCACTGTAGACAGGATCAAAGATGGCTGAATTTCAGACACTTTAAGTGTATGAAACGGTGTGCCTTTTAAGATACTTCAAGTGTCTGAAATAAATAAGACACTTTTTAGCATCTTAAAATTGAGCACTCCATTTTAGACAAAAGCAAAAATGCGTTCTTTCATACAGCGTATTAACAAGAAGAAATATAAAGCAAATATTTAGTACTTTAGAAGAAATCGACAAGAATTCTGTAGAATCTGAACTGAACGTCAAATATTTAAGTTAAAATTAATATTGACTTCGCAAATACAAATTTATTCTCGATTTGCGTTTATCAGTGAACAAAACTGAAAATTTTTTGCACTCTGAATATTTTATTAATATTTCGAACTGTTTCACTTGTAATCACAAATAAGTATAACACAAAAGTAAAAAAACAGAACTGTTAAATAGAAACATATATATGTATATACCTATAATTTATTATTTCATTTCATTTAAAAGTAAAAAAGTAAAAATAAAAATAAAAATAAAAATAGCTTGAGTAAAACATCGGGTGCTGAATTGGCAGTGATTGCAAGCATAAAAGAATTATCACCATCACGCTATATTTGATACAGTCATTTTCTAAATTCTTATTGATTGCATGTAATTTCACGCAATTTCCGTTCTATGTAATTTTGTTGCATATAATTCTAGTGCCTTCTAAAGTGGGGTTGTATCTCCTACAAATGGGACTGCGAAATTAGCTACTTTTATAACATCTTTTATTGAAAAATTATACAAGACATTTATTGCTTCTAAATTGTTAATTTCATCGCTTTCTCGGATACTAAATAACTGTGCATTTTCCATTTCTTTTGCAAAACTGATTTTTATAAGTCATAGAATAAATGGAAGTAAATTAAGAACAATTTATCTTTTTATTTCATGCACTATACTTTTTGTAAATGACAGTTTTATGTTTTATGTTTTTTTTTTTTTTTTTTTTTTTTTTTTTTTTTTTTTTTAAAAGGGGGGGGGGATTATTTTATCAAACAGTAAGGTAAAGACACCAGTGCTCGTCAGTCTTAAGGCCTTATTTTTAAAATGTTTGTTTTTTTCGCGTAGTATTCGTGTGGTATTCATGTATCAATGTTATACTTTAGTTTATTTTATGCACTGATTCTTCTAGTTGTTGTTAGACACTTTCAATTTTTCAATACATTAAGCCAATTTTTTAAAAAAATTAAAAATGTAACCTATAAAAATGCACCAGTGCTCGTCACTTGAAAAATGAGTTTCACCAGTAGTCGTCAGGTGTTTGCACCAGTCGTCGTCATGTAAACAAAGCATAACAATTTGCTGAATAGTTTGATTTTAATTGCGATTTTACAAAAATTAATGAAACAAAACATGTTTGGCACACACTTAGAACCTAAATCCATTCTTAGAGTTTAAAACACAAAACATTAAATGGTAAAATTCAAAATGTTGCGAATAAAACAAATTCATATGTGAAATAATTTGAAAATTCTTTGCTTTTAAGAAAAGTTCTCAAAATTTTATTCGTTCTCAAAAATATTTTTAATTAAAACAGAGGGTAAGTAGCAGGGGAGGGGTTAATAATCTCGTTTTTAAGAGTGACTTTGTTCCAAATTATCGCAGTAAGATTGATTTTACCATGCTTTTTATTAACTAGAGTTCTTGTTTGTTTGTCCAGTACAAATCTTACAATTGATTTTTAACTAACTTCCCGACTACCTAGACATTTGAAATTTTCAGAATAGTTCAGAACACGATGAAAATGCATTTTTTAAAATACTTTTAGCCAACTGCTCCGGGTTCCTGCAGTCTTCGGCAACGTTATCAGTACAAATTTTGCAATCGATTTTTAACTAACTTCCCGTCTTCCCGACTAGCTAGACATTTGAAACTTTCACGGAAAAGCTCAAAAGACGGTAACAATGGATTTTTTAAATATTTTTAGCCAATTGTTTAGGGTCACTGCTACCTTCGGCAGCGTTTATATGGTTCAACAAAAAATTTATTTAACTTTTTTCCCGACTAGCTAGACATTTGAAACTTTCAGAATAGCTCAAAACACGGTGGCAATGCATATTTTAAATACTTTTAGCAAACTGTTTCGGGTCCCAGCGGCCTTCGGTAGTGTTCATATGATTCAACAGAAAATTTATTTAACTAACTTCTCGACTAGCTAGACATTTGAAACTTTTAGAATAGCTCAAAACACGATAACAATGCACTTTTTTTATCCAATTGTTTCGGGTCCTCGCTGCCTTCGGTAGCGTTTATATGATTCAGTAATCATATACAGTCGGTAACAAAAGTGTCCGAACACTAGCAAAAATTCCTATATAAAAAAAGTTCACTTCATACGGTTTTGTTAAATAAATCCCTATCGAATCATGTTCTTACACTGACTAACAGCAGGATTCGACAAGGATTTATTTAACAAAACCGTATGAAGTGTACTTTTTTTACATAGGAATTTTTGCTAGTGTTCGGACACTTTTGTTACCGACTGTACTCATCCCGATCATCAACCTTCCCGACTGCCTAGACTTTTGAAATTTTCAAAATAGCGCAGAACACAATGACGATGCATTTTTAAATTACTTTTAGCCAATTGTTTCGGGTTCTCGCTGCCTTCAATAGCATTTATATGATTCAACAGAAAATTTTAAAATACGGTATATAAAAACTTCTTTTTATATTGCAATAATTTTTTTTTTTTTTTAACGTATGGTTTGATTATGCATACCTAACACACACTATAAAGGAATTTTGAGAAATCCTTCGCTTCTCTTTCCTCATTAAGTGTGGGGTGGATTCAAAAACACGTTTTCAAGAGTAATTATTCTCCAAATTATATCAGGAAAGCAATTTTTTGATGCGTTGATTGGTTATGCGTACCCAAAAATACTGTAAAGGGATTTTGCGTAATTCTTTCTGACCAAATTTTGAGAAAGGGGCGCAAAAACATATTTTTACGCATAACTCTGCTCAAAATAATCTTACAAAGGCGATTTCTGATGTGTGAGTTGGTCACATGCATCCAACACCTAGTATAAAGAGATTTTGCGGAGATCTTTCGTCTATGTAAGGGTGGAAAAAAAAAATATGTTTTCAAGCTTAACTCTGCTGCAAATTATTTTCGGGAGGGGATTTTTTTATGCGTTGGTTGGTTGTGTGTACCCAACATGCATTATAAGGCGATTTTGCAAAATTACCCTCCCCTCTTCCCTCGGGCGGGCGGACAAAAAACACGTACGCAATATGTAATTTGATAATATTTCATTAAAATTCTAAATTTACCCGTGGGAGAGGGGGAGGGGGAGGGGGGGATAAAAAGCGGTTAAGTCTATGCCGAAGGCAGTAGAATCCAATCATCATATTACGGGACGGAAGGATATTACAGAAGCCAGCGGGAACATTAACTGCGGTTTTGACTGATTTCAAAGTGTTCTTTTTTTTTTTTTTTTTTTTTTTCTTTTTTTTAATAATGGTATGGATTTTTTACTATTTTATTTAAATATAGGGAACAGCGAAGGTGGCAAAGCTTGTTAGTATTATTCTACACATCAAGCTAATGTTATTAAATAGTATGGATCTGTATCTTACAATTTTAATTATTTAAGAACATCAGTCAACAGGGTAATTTTGATCAACACTTTAACTATTTGTTTATCTTACATAATTAATATAATGTATAAACAGAAAACTTTCTTAAGAAATGATTTTAATGTTTAATATTTTCTGTATAAATTTTTATTCACCTGCATCTAACATAACAAAAAAGCCTTAACATAATTTTGAACCGACTCACAGTCATGCTAACTACGAAATTAAGCCTTTGTATTTTATTATTTTCGAAATGCATATGAATTAAAATTAAATTATCACGGTCAATAAAAAACTTATATAAAATGCATAAAAAAGTGCTTAAATGGTACTTATAGTTTATAACTAATTAGTATGAAGCAACTTTAAAACATCACTTAAATACATCTTCGCAAAAGCATGACATCATAAAAATTTTAAATACATTTGACAGATTTATGGAGTTAATAAAAAAGCACCACAAAACTGGCGTTGTAAAAATTATTACTTACAAACTTTGAATAAACACCATAAAATGCAATAAACTCGCAACAATTGTTTCGGGTCGGAAAAACACATGACCCTTCATCAGGCGAATAAAGTAAGCACGAGTGCTGCAGTCAAAGCGGCAACGCACATGTCAAAGCGGCAACGCGTTGCCGCTTTGACTGCAGCACTCGTGCTTACTTTATTCGCCTGATGTAGGGTCATGTGTTTTTTCGACCCGAAACATATGTTGCGAGTTTATTGCATTTTATGGTGTTTATTCAAAGTTTGTAAGTAATAAGATTTATGGAGTAATCATGACTGCTTTTCTAAAATATATAACAGAAAACTAGAAAAAGCTCTTTATTACTAGATATGTTTATGTGCCATTGTTTAATTTTCCAGCAAAATAATATGAAAAATTTTAGGTGGTTTAAAGTCAGTCATAGTGAATTAAAGGTACCATGACTGACTTTATTTAAACAAGCTATACAAAATTTACAAGTGCAATAAAGTTCACGTTCTTGAGGTTAAAATACCTTTGTTTACATTTACGAATACCCCTGACGACTACTGGTGCCCATAGTCTAATTAAAATAAAAATTATACCATCATAATTCTAAACGAAAATATAGTATTTTTTATCAAAAAAGTTACCCAGTTATTAAAAATTTTAAAACACCAGTGTTCGTCAGGGGTGACGAGCACTGGTAAAACGTGCAAAATATGCACCAGTAGTCGTCATACCTTAAAAACCTTTATATTATGTCAAATTTTAAAAAGTTGCACATAAATCGTATTCTGCATTTCATTAACATTACATACAATGCTTTATGAGCAATGTCAAATGCAACAAACAACAAAATATATCAAGAAATGCATATCTATTCCCTTAATCATTTGCTTTACGTTGACTCAATCCAATTGTAATTTAGCGTATACTTCCCTTATTTTGCTTCTCCCTACTCTTCCCCAATACTTGAAATCGAACTTTTTATGTTATAAGAAGCAGAAGGCTTTGGAGAATCTTGTACGGGTAGATTCAAATCCATACGGGTTATAAAACACTTATTTTAACACTTTGTTTAAGAGGGTGACGACTACTGGTGCAGATTTTAGGGGTGACGAGCACTGGTGTCTTTACCTTACACTTACTACTGGGTTATTATGAAAATTTTCAGTATTAGCTCGAAGACATTTTTCAAATGTTGCAGCTAGGGTTACAACTTACAAGATTTTTAATTGGACTTTTAATAATAATAGACCATTTTATTAGGATTATACTTCAATTATTTTATAATGGATCGGTAAAATATTTATTATATACTACTACATTTTATAATAATATAATACATATAGATTTTATAATAACATGATATCATTTAGAATACACAAAATAATTACATAGTATATATTCACTTTACTTTTTAAGCATCTTTTTTTTTTTTTTTTCTTTTTTACATAGGGTAAGTGCACCAGTGATTGACACTTTTAAAGCAATCTCTGATGTTATTAATGTTCTAGTCATCAGAAAACATTTTTTTAAATCTTAAGTTAATATATATAGCATGAAAGACATTCATAGAACCACATATATCTTAAAATATATACATTCAATAACAGTTTTTCTTTTTTTTAAAGATTTTTTGTTTGACACCTACTCAATGTTCCAGTAACTGACACTGCCAGTTTTTCCTTTTATTAGTAATTGCCACCCTATGTTCCAGTGATTGACACTGCTGGTTATTCATTTTACCAGTTATTAGTTCCCTATGCTCCAGTGTTTGACATAAAATGTTAAAATTCTTATATGTAAAATATATTATTTTATTATTTTTCTTATTTATTAATTATTTCGGGATATATGTCAATTACTGGAGCATGCCAATCACTGGAGCACCTACCCTACTTTATTTTAGGGAGCTTTCTTACAAAGAATAAAAAAGTTACTTGTAGAAAAATGCACCAAGTTACCGACGTCGAATGATGATGAATATAAAACTTTGTACACAAACATCATCAGTTGAAAAAAACTCCGAAAAACTATATCCATTCAAAATAATTAAGCGCAACCTTACGTCAGACGAAAAGAAGTAGGCACGATAGAAGCATGAAAGAAGTATTTTTATGACTTTTTTCTCCGCTTCGCTTCGCATGCCAAACACTGGAGCACCTACCCTACTTTATTTTAGGGAGCTTTTTTAATAAGAAAAAAAAAGTTACTTGTAGAAAAATGCACCAAGTTACCGACGTCGAATGATGATGAATATAAAACTTTGAACACAAACATCATCAGTTGAAAAAAAACTCGGAAAAACCATTTCCATTCAAAATAATTAAGCACAACCTTACGTCAGACGAAAAGAAGTAGTCACGATAGAAGCATGAAAGAAGTATTTTTATGACTTTTTTCTCCGTTTCGCTTCAGGTCACAGAATCTCTTTTTAAAATGTAGATTAGCTATCTCTCATATTAGTATCAAAGGTCTACTGGTATATTTGAAAATGGCAATGAGTTCGTGAGTCATTTTCCTGACAGGGAAACATTCAAAAGGTGTTGTCTTAAAAAAAAAAAAAAAAAAAAAAAAAAAAAATACTGAAAAAATATATATACATATATATATGTGTGTGTGTGTGTGTGTGTGATTCTACTCTTCATAAAACACCAGGAAGTGAAAACATTTTCGGCTGAAATGAATTACAGCGACCACAAAAAATTATCAAAATTAAGCATATTTGGCGATTTAGCGCTGTTAGGTATTCAGTTCGCTAGCACCGAGATTGCCGTGTACGAATAGAACCGTGTTTTTTTCTCCGCCAAGTACTCAAAATCAATCGCCTAACAATGTGAAATCGCCAAATATGCTTAATTTTGATTTTTTTTTTTTTTTTTTTGTAGTCGCTGAAATTCATTTCAGCCGATAATTTTTTCACTTTCTGGTGTTTTAGGAAAAGTAGAATCACATATATATTTTTTTCAATATTTTTTGAAGACACCTTTTGAATGTTTACTTGTGAGTAATAGCGAACTTGAATTATTTTGACATAGAGTTAAACCCAAATGTCTTTTTTTTTTTTCATATTACCTCAATAAACCCCTTTCTTTATTTAAAAAAAAAAAAAAAAAAAAAAAAAATCAATATCGTTTTCAACATCACTTGAAGCATGCATTTTGAGTTAATAATCGTATTGTAAAATGTTAAGTTCATTTCTAAATATAACTGATTATTCTACTCTTTTTTTTTGTGTGTGTGTATGTGACAAGAAGCTCTTTTACATATAAATTAAAAACTTTCATGTGAATACAAAAAGAAAAAAAGGTAATTAACTATTATTGTTTAAATATAGATTAAAGTATATTATCGTGAAAAACTTTCTCAGATTTATTCTATTCATTAATGAAGTTTACAAATTCTTTTTTCTTTTTCCAATAACCTTATGTAATTTTAGGTAATAAGAATATATCGTAAATATATAGTTTTTCATTATTTATTTATTTTTCCACTCTTAATTTTTAAATTTCAGCGACCTGTAATCTTTGTATTTTCTTTCATCTTTAAATTGAAGAATATTTAAAGATATATGTATAATATTGATTAATATTTCTTCATTACATATAGTCGGATTTACTCCACTCCTCTCTCCTTCCCCTTGCAAATGTGGTATATCACCTATGTGCATAGTGAAGAGATCGGATCCATTTGTCCCTGACTCCTCCCATCGATGTATTGTGAACCTTTGTAACTTTGAGTATGCGTTATGCGATGATTTGATCACTTCAATGAAACTATCTCCCCCTCCTGCCTTCTGTGGGATATAACATGGTGTAGTTCTGCCATCTGGTGGTTTACCGGAGAAAAGTTGTCGAATTTGCTAATACATAAATTAGATTTCAACTGGGAAAAATTTTACTGTATTTCATTGATGATAAGTATGTCGAACGCTGTGATTGTTATTACAGAAGAAAGTTCAACTTACTATGCGTAAGATGCTAAAATGTGTTAACTGCTGTAAATCATTTTAATTTTTCCATATTAAAAATTAAACACGATTAATTAAGGCAACAGTTACTACATAAAAATAGTGACTCTGGTAAATACCTGGTAGGAACCTTGTATAATAATAACAAAATAATACTAAAAATCTTTTTAAATAGTTTTTTTTTTTTCATTTATTTAATTTTAATGACAAAATATAACTGCAGAAAAACAAAATAATTTATTTATATTCATCTTGAGTTTATAATTATTTACATTCTTAACATCAAAAACATATTAGAATTTTTTTACGATAGTCTATTTCAATTGTAAACGCACATTTTTCCCCCTTTTCTTTTTCTCGGTACAATTTCTGTTTGATTAGGTTACAACAGTTTATTTAATAAAAAAATAAAATTAAATTAAAAAAAAACGCTATCGATCAAGATAAGAAATGGAAATTGTACAGATACACTGCATATTTTGATGTAAGGAACCTTTTAGATTTTAGCTGCAAATGGATTTAGTAACAACTTAAACTTTGACTATTCACATTTTTTTCCCACTTTGTATCAGTTCTTCTAAGCCATTACATTCAGATTGTTCAAATTTAATAACATAATAATAAGATACTAATAATAATAAACGTCGTAATATATCAGGTGATTGTTGTATTTCATTGGGAAATAGATTTATTCCCTTTATTCTAATGTGATATCTATTATCATGTCATCACACAAGAAATAACCTTTAAGTATTACATTTATTAAATGAGAGTTCTCACAAAACTTCGCAGCGTTTATTCACGAAATGTCACGTCAGGTTCGTAACTGAGACTTGTACTTGTTCATAAGTGGTTCAAATTATAAAAATGTTTATGTGGATAGAAAATTACTATGTTCGAAAAATGAATGCTATGCCTAAATGTCACAAAACTTGTTCTCAGACGCAAGTCGAACATGGAACTATCACAGAATTTGATTAGCTCATAAATTTCGACTAAGAAAGACTATTATTATATGGTCGGGGTTCTTCAAGCAATTTGTAATTTTTTTTTTTTTTTTTTTTCTTAGAATATATAAACATTAAAGCGGTTTTCATTTCATTCATTTCACTGATTTGTATTAATAATTATAAGAATTTTTAAATGTGATTTAAATAATAGCCTTAATAAAAACGAGAACATGCAGCGAATTCACGATTTAAATATAAAATATTCTGTGTTAGAATAAAAAATAAATAAATCACATTCGATAATTTTATTATAGTGCATGATTTTATATTGAGTCGCGGGGAAGAAAAAAAGTAGTCATATTTTAATAAAAAATCTCTAAAAGTATATGTTTTAAAAGCATAAACTAAAAGATTTTTGGTGGACTAGTTAATTCCAAATAACCTCTCAGCATTTTTTCATTTGTGTACTTAAGATATAAATATTTTATTTTAAACCAGTTCTTTAATTACAAATTTGTATGTAGTCGACACCACCATAAGATACTAAATTGTTAGTCTTTTGAGGAAGAGGTTGAAGAGTTAATAATATCTGTTTTTATATGTATATTTAACATATATACAGATATTGACATACAATCATAAAAATATAGAAATATTCTGTGACATCAATGAATACCTTTAAAAATAAATAAATAAACAAATTAACGACCGTAATTGGAAGAAAATGTTACAGATAATAAAATAAGAAGGATATGTACAAATGTCTAGCTTTATAAGAGAGTCATTACTCAAATATAGTTTTAAAAAGTATAATTATTTATTTATTATTATTATTATTATTATTATTATTATTATCATTATTAATTTGATTTTATATAACGTACGATTTTTGCTAGAGTACAAGATCTTGTTACCATTAATAGTGGCTAGAAAAGTTTTAAAAGTTGTTTTATCTGTATTTACAAATGTCTGATAAATCATAATGTCATCTTCTTATTATTATTATTTTAATAGAGTAAAATTTCTAAGAAAGAAGAAGAATGAAGTTCTCAATGAGATAAACAAACGCTATATAAACCTTGATGTTTTAAACCTAATTTTTGAGGTGATAAAAGTAGTTCATCAATTGATAAATTATTGAAATGAAAAAAATTTACCATTTACAAAATTCAATAAATAAAAAAAAAAAAGTATTTCCTGATCTGATACATTCATATCAGAATGCCCGACCCATTTGGTTTAACGTAGAAATAAATACTGATTCGCTGTTTGGTTAGAAAAGTCTTACACAATAACAGAGATATATAGTTTATACAGAATACTTTTTTGTACTGTATTTCGTATTAAACGTTTTTTGTATTTATTAAGAAAAATATATATTTTGTACTGAGTAAGTTTGCTTTTAATATGAAGATTATAAATTTTGCTTTTAAGTGTTTCAAAATTAAAAATCGTTGTCTTCTGATCCATTCATTTTCATTAATAAATGCTTAAAACGTGAAAACATTTTTTTATTCTTATTCCGAGAAATCAAATGATGTTTTTCATTTTTTCGTAAAACATAATCATCTTTGGAAATACGTAACTCAAATGCGTATTTTGGACTGATTTTATTCACAAGCGGGTTCCTTCAGAAGTAGTCGATTAAAGTAAAAATTTACCGTGTTTATAGCACAACAAGCATTTTATTTTATTGATTTTTTTGAATTCGTTTAAATAAGAGTACTGCTAAATATTATTTTATTTATTTTCATGTTATATGAAAATATTTGATGGAATTATTATTATGTGTTGTAAAAGGAATGCTTAATATAAATACATTCGGTACTCTTTTACTTTTTCAGAAACTTTTTTTTTATTTTTTTACTTATATGATTAAAAGTAAATTAATAAACAAGTTTATAAAGTTTTGCTGAAACTGATCTGTCAATAAACTAAAAGTAAACACTCGCATTTATTATTTTCTGTTATCTAATTTTTCTGTAATAACATTTATTAATTTAGATATTTTATTCTGCGATAGTATTAAGTTTCTGCATGATATTTCTGGATTCTTTTAAAAGTATGCACAAATGCACTCCACATTATGAAAATAATAAAGATAGCAATTTAATTTTCGATTTTGTTATACAAATAGTTAAGGAATTTTATGACTTTTCTAACACCGCTTTATATATATTGCATTATATGTTTACACATTTTTTTTTTTTTTAATAAATTTTTAATCATTGCAGTTAAATACCACAAAAAGATACATACTTTTAACAACGTGTTTACATTTTTCAAGATTAAATGTTTGGTAACATTTTATGCATCAGGGTACTTTTACGACCGTGCTTTTACCGTTCTAATTTTCAAAGAGGCCGAGAAAGTAACGAGAAATCAGAAAGCTGTTTCAGATTTATCAGTAAATGTTCAAATGAATAACAATTCTACTGAGATTAATAGTTGTCTCCTGTTCAGCTGAAAAATGCTTACAACTCTTTCATTATCTGCATTTTCTCTCACAATTCTATCTGTTAAACAAGAAAAAAGGGTTAATTTGTAAGTGTCACTTTCGAAAGAATTGAAAACAAATGTTGCGCTAAAAAATTTCTGACTTTTGTCACTTGTAGCTAAATGTGTTTTGTCGGAGTGCGACAATTTTATCTTTTGTATTGCTTTGCTTCGACCAATATTGCCGGAGAACTTCGTGAACTCCTCCCCCAACGAACGGGACGTTGGAGAGGGGGACAGAATTTATATAAGTTCGACTAACCCTCTTCTCCTGTTCTCTCTCCTAGTTTCTGATGACCGGCCAACATCCTAGTCTTCCTTTCCCTGCTACCAACGCTATGCCCCCGGAAACCATACACACCGGCGCTAACGTGTGTTCTTTGGGGTACGAAGCTAGATTTCTCCCCACAACATACCCAAGATTACCGGAACTTTATGGTGCTGGATATCCCGAACACATTGCTTATTTAAATGGACTTACTCCTAGTCATCCCGTTTTGTATTCTGGAGCACTGGTGAGTAATACCTATTTACAATTTTTCTTTCTTTATGGTGTTAAAATTTATGTGATTAAATTTTAAGTATTATACATTGACATCACTGTAATCTGAAAATTTATTTATTACTTATAATTTATTACTTTACTACATTTCGTTTGTTAAATTTAGCTCCACCTCCTTCTTTCATTTATTTATTTTATTTTATTTTATTCTATCTGTGACAAGATTAAAAACATTGTTTTAATATTTTTTCTTTTTTCTTAAAAAAATAAATAAATAAATAAATAAATAACGTATAAACATGTTTTTTACGTAACTTTTTTATTTAGCTTGCGTTGTAAATGTATGTTAAGATTTTTTTTTTTTTTCCTTTTTCTTAAGAAGTATATCATTACATTGGTGAAAATTCAAATCAATGTTCTTTAATTGCTTTAATAAAAAATGCGCAAAAGGAAGTATTTAGTAGAATAACCCCTATTCTCCTTTTCTCTTTTGTTTGATTGCTTTTCCAAGAAAATTTCATCATTTAAAATAAATTTTAGACTAAACTGGTCAGAAAAAAAAAAATGAAAATTCATTGAAGAAAGAACATAAAGAAGATAAGAAATTTTTTTTAATGTTTCTTCTTTTGCGCCATGATACTAGTGAAGAATTCTGACCTGTAGTGAGTGCAATCTTTTGTTAGATTTTAAAGGTAATTAAGCTTTTATCTTCCCAGATAATTAACACCTATTTGAGTAATATGCAAGTTCTCTACGTTAAGATGTAATGAATGTAAATCATGAAATCTAATAATAATGCTTAATTAATTTCTATCAATGTGTAGTACATATTATTAGCTTAAATTACTGTTCAATTATAAATAATATTCACGAAATAATAATGAAGACTTTAAAAATATTTCTTCTTCTCTTACAACTTTGATTGAAAATCGTGTGTTGGTTGCATTACTAACTTAACAAATTTCTAAACATTTCAGTTTTAATATTGGAATGTTTTTAAAATTTCTCTAAAATTCTTTATTTTAATGACAGAAAATGCTGCCGATTATTGTGTATTTTTTTTTTTTTTTTTCTTCTCAGGACATTTTAAGTTTTAGTTTTCTATTTTTTGATGCATGTTTTATTCTATGTATCTGTGAACCGATTTTTATTGCATTTTCAAACACACTTTTGGTGAAATTTTGCCATTTAAGTTTTAGTTTCCACCAGCTTATCAAATACCGATACTTATCATCATTAGAGAATACCATATGTAATTAATCCATAACTTACCTATTTCAAGTTAGTTTAGCAATTTTCATATACACGATGCATATTATTTCATGTTATTTATTTTTATTTATTAAGCTTAATTTGTCGATATTTTTCAATAACTATTTTATCCGTAAACGAAAACATTACTTGAAAATAAATAAATATTCCCTTTTTAAAGGCTTTCCGACCCAATTTTTATTCATGATTTTATTCAGAAATATAAGAAGTTTTATTATTTTTAGGGTGACACAGTATATTAAATATGTACTATTTATTTTCCTCTGCTTTTCGTGCATATAAAGAACAAGGATTTTGCTTAATAATAACTCTTTTTAAATTTTTTGTATTTATTTTAAATGAAAAAAATGTTTTGAAAACTTTAAAATAAAATAAAATTTTCATTTTTATTTATTTTTTTATTTTTATTTATTTATTGCTGTTTTATATATTAAAAATAAATAAATAACAGCCTGATGCATTTTTCTTTTTATAACATTTTAAGCATAGTGATGCCGATCAAGCAGTCTGATGTTCACTTATCCAAATAATTACCAACAATGTAATTCCATTTATAGATATTTTAATTTGTGTGAATTTTATATAAAGCAGAATTTTATTAATCATTGTTAAAAGCACTTTTAAATTTGCTGAAGATTACACGTGTACAGGGGTGAAACTTTTCAGGGGTACCCCTGAATTCAGGTTTTTTGAAATTTTTGCTGTTTCTGATTTTCATGTAAATTATTTTGTTGTTACAGAAATTTCTTATTTTGAATGTTTAATTTGCCTTATAATGTATTAAGAACTCTCTAAATATCATTTAATACAAGTAGCCATATGATATTTCATTGTTAAATCTTCCCTATATGCATGCAAATATCAGTTTTCAGAGTTTTTGCATGATAGGTAGTTTCACCCCTACGTGTATTAGTTATTTCAACAAACCACAGAATTCTAAATAAATAAATGTGGAATTGAAAATTTAAATCACAGAAATCTAGAATTTTTTATACTATTTGATGGTAAATAATTTACTAAAAGATTTATTAAAAACAGAAATTCATAAAATATATTCCTACTATATAAAGACTTTTACGTACTTATAAAATAGTTCCTAAAGTAAAAAATCAACAAAGAGTTTATTCCATAAAGAATATATAATATATTAATACGACTGATACATATTTTGCACATTTTACTATTCAAAAGTTGCAATAATTGTTTAAATGCATGGAAAAAATAGTAAGCAAGAAAAGTTACTAAACTATACGTATGACTATATATGTACGAAAATTGAATAAATGTTAAACTTTTTATCTATTTTTGTACTGAAGTATATTCTCCGAATATTCCTTAAGAAATATTTAAAAAATGTACTATTGTTTGGCTCTGGGTGCCGGTTAAACCCGCGACCCCGAACCACATGTGTCGTGTCTCCCTTGTACAATTTTACGCACCACCACGGTATTCTCGAAATTTTAAAATACCGTATCTTTTGGGAGATTATATTATATTTTAATGTTGTATTATCTAATATAATATC
>OZ005654.1:322029794-322262294 GCA_963930645.1 Salticus scenicus
GATCGAAGCAGCAAAACCATATAGAATGAGAAATTAAGTGAAATATTAAATGAAATATAAAATTAAAACAAAGATTAAATATATTAGGTAGGTGTACCGGAAAGTTATGTTGTTTTGAATTAATAAAATGAAACCGGAAATTTTTGTTTAACAGTGTTTACATGGTACTTTACAAAAAACCATCTTATAAGTTACCTAAGAATATCTTAAATTTTAATAGCAGGAGACTTGGCGTTGGAATAATAAAACAGGAATAAACTACTACGTCAGAAACGCCAAAGAAAAATTATTGAGGTGCATACAGCTGTTTCGGTAGCCAAAAGCGTTCCGTCTTCAGTGCAAAAAGTTTCTTTGGCGTTTCTGACGTAGTAGTTTATTCCTGTTTTATTATCTTAAATTTTATCCAGGATAAATTTCCGATGTCAGTATTTTAATTCAAAACGACAGAACTTTGCGGTACACCTAATATATATATAACTCTGGAGATATTTTTGGCATTATAAAATTTTAAAAGTTTTAATTAACCCTTCGAGCACCATAAATTTAATGTGAATGGTGTGTGTGTAATAAATGTGTGTGTGTAAATTTAATGCCAATAATGTTTTACATAATTGCTATTAATTACACTTAAATTACATAAATTAGGAGATGTGACAGACACTGTTAGGAGATGAGAAAAAAGAGATTCATTTTTACATTTCTACATTATGCAAATCATAGAAATAGGGTTATAAGAAAAGAATTAATGCATGTGTAAACTTTTTATTTTTATTTATTTATTATTTTAAACTTCAGTTGCTCAGAAATCTAGACTATTAAAAAAATATGCTGTCTATGCTTTCTTAAGTGCGGAAATAATTATTGCTATAGAGTTAGTAAAAACTAAGTTACCAGTAGCAGCTAATGACGCAAATAACGAATTTATCAAAAGGTTGCATTCTGGACTTAACAAAAAGACGCACACATGTGTGTCCTGGTGTTTAAAATGAAAGCGTAAATAGCGTGTATTTATGTACGTCATGGTGCTTAAGGATTTAATGTTGCAAATATTAAGTAATTTTTAATCACGTCTTCATATTTATAAAATTTTACAATTTCCTGAAGCAATTATGATTTTATTGCAGATTTGATCCTGTTGACAGCGAGGCAAGACGGAGAAATGCAACGCGTGAAACAACAAGTACGTTGAAGGCTTGGCTCAATGAACACCGTAAAAATCCTTATCCCACAAAAGGCGAAAAAATAATGCTGGCCATTATTACAAAAATGACCCTGACTCAGGTAAATATAATATTCTGAATACATGTACAGATATAAGTAAATTACTTTAGAACTATATCTATATAAAATATTTATCAAAAGACATTTTTATTTAGAGAAAATTGCAATGAATTTTATTTTGTGGTCGTTTTCAAAAAATTAGTCTGCACAGGCTATTGTCTTCAATCTGCTGCTATTAAAGCGACATCACCTTAACCCTTTCAGGGGTGGTGGGATATATTTTATACCACCTAATTTCATTTCCCAACTGCAAAAATTCATCCCAGAATTTTTTTAGAAAAAACTAACTTTTTTAACATATTAGAAAAGGCCGGTTTTTTTAACCTGAAAATTTAAAATTTCTTTTAGTTTAATTTAGTTCATGAATTCCGGTGGCAGTATAATTTAAATGATCCGAATTGTCTTGCGCCGCAAAGGGTTAAATCTCAAAATGATTCTAACACAAGGAAATACAATTTTTAGAAAAGGAAAAAGGAAATTAATTATTTTTTTAATGAAATATTTACCAAAAGACATATTTTTATACAAAGAAAATTGTAATAAATTTTCTTTTTGTAATTTGTTTTCCAAAAAATTATTAGTATACAAAGGCTAATTATTTCTGCTTGAAAAATGCTGAAAAATAAAAAAGAAAAGAAAAGAAAAGAATGAAAAGAAAATCATATACCAATCATAAA
Source organism: Salticus scenicus (assembly GCA_963930645.1). Lineage (NCBI taxonomy): Eukaryota > Metazoa > Arthropoda > Arachnida > Araneae > Salticidae > Salticus > Salticus scenicus. Next base: position 322,031,753 of record OZ005654.1, read on the forward strand.
TTCTGGAACACTTTTCCATTCTTGTATGGGAAAACTTTGCCTTCGTGGCCAAAAATACTCAAATCTGTAGGAGTCTTTTTATTTCTAAATTGTATTTAATGGTTTAAGTTTCAATTACTAAAATTATGCTTATAAAATTTTATTTTATTTTAAGGTATCAACGTGGTTTGCCAACGCACGTAGACGATTGAAGAAAGAAAATAAGATGACGTGGGAACCTAGAAATAAAACAGGAGATGATCTTGATGATGTTTCTGTCGATGAGTATGAAGATAAAGAGGATGAAGACCAGAAAGATTCGAGTACAGATACTGAAAGTAAGAATTTAAAATATTTTTATGTATCACATACTTTATATTCTAACAATCTTATGAAATTAAAATTCCCCTAATTGAATTAAAATTAATACTATAGACAGTGTTAAACAAAATTGTAGGTACATGACAAAAAACGATTGATACTCAAAATTAAGCCTTTGGTTGTAAATGCTTAAAATTTTGACAATTTTTAAACTTACAGAGAAATTTTCATACTAATAACATTGCTTAGAAATGTAGTGTTTGTTGCTCTAATCAGTGTTAGATATCCTTTGAAGTAAAAATCATGCCAAACATATTTATTCTCTTTTTCTCTCAGTGTTGCTAATTTTATGGACTTTTTTTATTCATTTCCTCTAATTTGTAATTGTAATGTTTGCCTAATCATATAGAAGATTTATCGTCCATCATGTATATCAAACATCACTCCTCAAAGTCAAAATTATTGGGGATTATTGAGAAAAATGTCCCTAAATTTGGCAAAACTGCTCTCTCTCTCTCTCTCTCTCTCTCTATCTATCTCTTTCCTTTTGCCTGGGTTCGCGGTAGCCAGGTTGGTAAAACATCGAACTCATAATTAGAATTGAAGGATTACGAGTCCGATACGTCAGACGGCCGAAGGCCGTCTTATGCATTAATGGTGACTGGTGCACATAAAATCTTTCTTGAATAAAAGGCCCCTCATGTTCCGTAAAAACAAAACTCCTGGGTCTTATCAAAGCGGAGAAGCCAACTGCTCTGCGTTAGGTCAAAACTGATGGCATGTCTCCGGACCAAACCTAGGGGCGAATCCCAGACCGTAGCTCATAGCCCATTGCATACACTCCAACTTCTAATGAATGGTTTTTGAAAATACCTCTACTTGGTTCCTTTGATGGTTGATTTTTTTATTCGATTTTTTCTATTAAAATCAATAAGAATTATTATTATTATTTCTAATATCTTGCTTCGATGAAATTTAAATTCTGAATTTCCATCTCATTAAACAACCAACTGTAAGAAGTAATCTAGTACTCGTGCATTTAATGCGTATTTATTCACTTAACGTGGTGGGTAAACTTAAGAAACTTGTTTGCCATCACTAGGAACATGCAAACTTGTGTTTTGTAGAGGGCAGGACTCTAAAAAAATCCATTGTTCTTTTGTTCTATTTTCCCCTCACACCGTTATGTCACGCATCTCGAAACTGAAAAAACGGAAACACAATAAACCACAGATAAACAAACAATCGTTTTGATGTGTATAAAGATTAAGAAAGAAATCAGCTTCTGTTTCTATAAAGGATGATGATTCTGTTGAGGTCTTATTAATTTATCTTGCTTAACGAAGAATGTCTTCCATTGTTCAGCTGGACGCACGAAATCTTCAGAGCAACAGGAAAGCAACGAATTACCAAATATCAATATCACTGTAACTGATATAAAGTGATAAGATGTTAAAAATGATTGATTCCTCGAGGATCATTAACGTTTGAAGAATAGATGTCAAAAGTATATCAGAACTGAAGCATTTTGTCATTGACATTCTATAAGCGTATCCATGAAGATTATTTAGTTTTAATTTCGAACTTTCGTATGAAGCTGTGGGAAAGACAGTCTTAGCTTATAAGATTTTCTTTTTCCCGCTTTCATATGAAATCAAGATTTGTCAAGAAGATGAAGCCGTTTTCTATTTGATAAATCTTATCACAAAGTATATTTTGTTACGTAACTGAAATAACAAATTTCTTATAGGCGTGCCTCTTAAAATTCAGTTCTTATGTTTCTGTTATTGGTTTATGATTTAAAATGATTTTAGTGTTTACATAGATATATTTATGTATTCTTCGGTTTTATGTTGCGCTATAGCATTTCAATGTAAAATATTTATGCGGAATTTTTTGTCATATTGATAGTACTGGTTATAGCCATCATGGATATAGTACATTTAGCAAAGGATTTTAAATAAATAAACATATGTGTGTGTGTGTGTGTGTGACAGACAGTAAATATTCAGAAAGCCTTAAAAAATATATTACATGTAATTTAATTATTTAACTAACTTTCCCAGAAATTTTTTTATCAAACTACTGAATTAAAAGAATAAATGTGTTGCTTTCCTCATACGTTCTGATTTTCTTTTAATCCTATTGCCATGTATTCTATATATTCTTTTAATTATATTCTAGATGAACAAGCAATTTAAAAGAAAAGCAATTTGTTAAAAATTATCTGATTATCATTGTGCACAAAAATTGAAAATGACAAGAAAATTGAAGAAAATAACAAAGCAACATTAAATGATTAATCCCACAAAAAAATACTTAAAAAAAAAAAAAAAAGAAAAACTATAAAAACACCGAATTTTGCATTTATTGTTGTATTATAGGTATTATTTCGCTTTGGCAACAAGTAGAAATTTACAGATCATTATCTACATAGAGTAATCATTTGAACAACTATAATGCGACCTTGCAAGATACAACACCTATTATCCGTATTTTACAGTATGTTTCAGGAAACTATTTACATTCTTTATAGATTTTTCTCCCATATTATCAAAACTTATCACGAGGATGTTTTTAAAATATTTCTTTGAAAAAAAAATTCTCAATTATTTGCGTTTTTTCCGGTAATTTTTTCTATCCTTTCTGCATATTAGCATGTAATTTGCGTCGATTAGTGCTTCTTGACATTAACTATCTTCCTCGGTCATTATGTTGTGCACTTAAATACATAACGTAATTGTTGAAAGATTGCTTGTAATTTGAATTAAATTAATAAAAATCCAATAAAATCACTTAAAAAAATGTATATTGAATGAATGAATTGTAAGAAGTTTATTTTATCATTTATAGCTAGCTACGTTTTCAGAATTTATATGTTATGTTTAAACGTAAAATAAATTTAATCTTAGTGGAACTATCTATTATGCAGTGCTGAGTTTGTAATAATAATAATAATAATAATAATAATGAATAATTTTTAACAAGAAGTTTCCTTTTAGTTATTGCAGTCTGTATATCTTGTATTCAATGTGTTAAAAAAGGATGTTTGAGGATTTTTTGAGGGTGTTTAACGAACTGGAGAAAACGTAGAAATTAGGGAAGAATCTGAGAATGTTAAAACGTTGGTACAACCATGGAAATGTCAGGGAATTTTGAAATAAAGTTAAAACAAGGAATTTCGAATAAATACTGAAAAAAAAAAGCAAGAAAAAGAAAATAAATTTAAGATGTAAGTAATTTAATACAAGTATAGAGTTAAAATGTGTATAATAAATTAAGGTACTTTCTAATTGACTCTTGTTTATTTTTACCATTAAAAAATAAATAAATAAATAAATAAAAATTTCAAAAAATATTAAAAAAATTTTCAAACTATGTAACAAAATGCAACCAACATCGTTTCTTTCTTTATTCTATTCTATTTCTTAAAACAATTTTTATAGATGCCACACGCACCACACAAACTTTGAATTTTACATCTACTTTTTAAGATAGCACGCGATCATATTTTATATAAAAATTGAATCATTAAATTCATTTTTTTACTTATTTTTATTTCATTTTGCACGCGCACTTTTTATTTACTAATTCAAAATTATTAACAAAAACTTTTTCGATAGTGTTTGTTTCAATCATTTTTTTTTTTTTTTTTTTTTTTTTTTTCAAATTATAGCATCGCTTTCAAATTATTCAATTATATTTTCGATAAATTTTAGATTTCGATATATGTCCAACTATCGAAAAATGATTTCGATAAATGTCCAACTATTCGATAAATGTCCAACTACTTTTTATTTCCTAATTCAAAATTATTAACAAAAACTTTTTCGATAGTGTTAGTTTCAATACTGATTATTATTAATTTTCTTTTCTTTTCTTTTCCTTTCAAAAAAAAAAAAAAAAAAAAAGATTTTGATGAAATTCTGGCAAAAGCAGAATTTAGATTAGGACGGAGGACTATTAGTTTTTTTTTTTTTTTTTTTTTTCAAATTATAGCATCGCTTTCAAATTATTCAATTGTATTTTCGATAAATTTTAGATTTCGATAAATGTCCAACTATCGAAAGATGACACCGCAAAAATCCCAGATTGAGACTAATAGTCCTTAGTCCTAAAAATCGATCAAACACAGAAATTTCTAATTAATTCAATGCATCAAAACTTGTCCTTGAAATGTCCAGGAATTTAACTGAGGGAGTTTAAAAAATAAGTTTTGGTAGTACACTTTGATTCAAAAATTAAAAAAAAATAAAAAAAATAAATAAAAATTTTCTTTTTTCTTTTCTGAGTTGTTTTACAATTTTATTATTTGTTTATTTCAAACATAGTCTCATCTTATTATATTATTTCTTATTAAAATACACATTTTGGGGGAAAATTATCAAATAAAATTTAAATAATATTTTTTATTTTTCTGAATTAAATTGTAAATCCTTTTTAATAAAATTTCAAAAAAATTGACTGCATAGAATGTTATTCCGAACACATAAATTTTCAATTTTCTCTTTATTTACTGCTGCAGAAGTTATAAAGTATATTTGCATATATTTCATAAATCTTTTCAATTAATAATTAATAAAAATTTTAAATTTTCGTCATAAATTTATTCATATACATTTGACAGTGTTTATTCGCAACTCTAGAGCTCGAATATGCCCTCTGGTGGACAAAAGTCTAAGTTATTGTGTCGGATGTCAATTTAAAGTCCCATTGATACACATTCGTTAAGTGATTAAATTGAAAATCATTTTTTAGTAAATATTTAAAATTTTGATTCATAGTAACCATAAATAATAGTTATTAACAGGTTCTTAAGTGCAATTCATGAGGATTTTATTGATTTTGTACTAGCATCGATTAATTTCCATGAGTTAAATATGTCTATCATTGCAATGTTGTAAACAGTGGATACGTGTTAATTATCGTGTTAAAAATTTAAAATACCTCAAGCAAGCTCAATGAAGTTATTTTCTGAATCGGCTGTGTAAATGTGTAATCTGTTACGAAAATCTTAAGACGTATGTTAGTAATTAATACAGTAAAATATTGCAATTTGATGCAAAAAAAGTTGTTTACATATTCGCAATGAAAACAAAAACTACGGTACTGGCTTGAAAATTTGGCATCCAAAAGATTTTCTAAAGCAATATGGAAACCTTTTAATCATATTTATGAGTTATACCTTCCTATTATGCTATTTGTTTTTAATGTTATCTTTTCACATATATAATAAAACTGAAAATAGATGAGACTAGTTTTTTTTCATTGAAACTCCAAAGTATTCTGAAAATATGTAAATTGTATTGTTGTTTGTCATATTTTACACATTTTTTGTTTAATTAATTGGATAATTATTATTTTTACTCGCAAAAATCAACATTTTTAATAAAATTATATTTTTTATTTACATTTTGAGTTTACTAGAATACATAAGTTTATTCTTTAAAAAAACTTTGTGAAATATTACTTTCATACTTTCACAATATTTAAGTTACTTTCTTCAAAATAAAATCCCTAACCCTTTATTTTTTATCCACACCAGAAATATTCTTTGTGTTGTGGATATGCAATATAAATGAATTTATAAAATATGGAAATTCAGGTTTTGTTATGAGTTGAATTATCTAAATAAAGAGTATATATCTATGTTGCTGAGTTAGCATCCAATTTGAAAGGCTTCAATAACTCCATCGAGAAAACACACAGTAAAACTTTATTGTTGGATGGCTGTTGAAATAAATATAATTATTGATTATAATTTTATGTTAGGAATAGAACAATTTTTTTCAATTTCTTTAGATTTGTTATTCAGCAATCCACAAGAGTGACTTAAGCAAATCTTTTTTTTTTTTTTTAACAGTATTTGAAAAACAAGATTTGGTTAAGTGAAAGTGTATTTTGTGAGGTAGTAACTCATTCTTAATTTTGATTTTACAATTTATAATATCACTTGGCATGCAACTGATTTTCAAAAAAAAAAAAAAAAAAATCACTCTAAATGTAATGTATGTAAAAATTCTTTAAAATTTTTATATTAGAAGTATTTTCAATGTAATATTTCTTATAAGAATTAAGATAACATCATAGGATGCATCTATTACCATTTCTAACAAGTAAAACTTGATTCTTTTTAAACGAGTTTTCAGATTTTTAAAATTTGATACCTTGCACAATTTTGTAACTATTTTTCACGAAAAATTCGATAATTTTACCTTTAAGTAAAATTACATCTTCTCTTAAGATTTCTATATTTTACTTAATTTTACATTACTTGAATTTTCTAATTAAAACTCATCATCATAAAAGAAATTTTTAGGTTTGGGCTCATAAAATAAAATCTTCTTCTTTCCTTAAGAAAATTATAGAAAAATAATTACTAAGGGAATTTATTCAATGGTAAAAGAAATCTTTTCAAATATATAAGAACTTTTATCACATATCTAGTTTTAGAAGGAACATTCCGAGTTAATAATTCTAAAATTAACATTTTCTAACAGACGGTAGCATGTTTTTCTATCATTTTATTAGAACTCAACTATCCCATTATGCAACATTCATTATTAGCAAACTAAATAATATTTGTGAAATTAAGTAGTCTAATTCATATTTATAGCTTTGACCATGTTTTTTGTTACATTGGAAGAATCTTAGCACATGCTAACTCAATGAGTACAATGTTAAAACAGGGGTAATATTTTTTGTATATTTTCTCTTGTGGTCGAGAGAAAATAAGTGATAGGGAAGGCAGAATGACTGTATGATTACCAAAAACCAACCTGTCAGTCAATTTGATACCCTTCCAAGCCTTTAGAATCGTCCTCTATGCTAGGTGCATCAAACATGGTCATTTTTCATAGCAGCATCAAATACTCGTTATTCAGGTAAACATCCCTATCCTAACCCTTAACAATTTGGATGATCAGTAAATCCTTCTCTTACTATAAATAAAATTTCATTTTTAAACTGCAGCTTATTTAAATAAATTATAGTTATCTATTTACCAATACTTTACTCATTAAAATAAAATTCCCATTCCTATACTTAATTTAATTCATTTTACAGCAATTATTAATGTTCACTCAAGTTTCAAGTAAATTAACATATTACATTATGACACAATTACATCCACAATCTTTTAGTGCATAATGCTAATTTGATATCAAATTATGTGATGGTCTGCGAACAGAAGCCAACCACCTTCATGCATGTATTAGATAGAATCCACGATCTATAATATATGTTATTTTGCTTACATTTGAGTTATTTACTTCTGTTAACATGTTGTAGTTAGATTTGTTAAACTCTTCATTATCAAATGAACATATAAACTTCAAAAATTCTCCTGCATTACACAAAGTCTGAATAGAAATTGAATTCACTGAGAATTTTTTTAGTGGTTTATAAAAATTTTGAGTGAGTTCTGCACTAGAAACAAATAAACACATTCGCTGTCGATCTCATGGGACTAACATTTGAAACATTTCACATTACGAACTGGCATGAGATCGGCAGCGAATGTGTTAATCATTCTGGAAAATTCCATAACTCAAGTAGTGATTTGGGGTGAAACGTTTTCCACTATGTTTCTCCGAAAAATTTTCAAAGCCTAAAAAATAATTTGATAAATTAATGCACTACTGTACTTTTATCTGTTTTTCAAAATATTCTTTTGATAAATAATAATACAGCAATGCTTTTCAAAGTCAGGCAGCAATTCTGATTTAAGTCACTTTATGGTCTCTGGTTTTAAGAGTGACGTCTGAATTTTGTCATAATCTTCATTAAATATTCGATCAAATAATAATAATAATAATAAAAAAAAGGGGGAGGGGGGGGGGCAAAACATTTTAAGAAATACCTTTAATCACAAAATTGGCATTTTTAAAAATTTTAGAGAAAACCTTATGTATAAAAACACAATTTTGTTGTTTTAAATCACTCTTTATGCAAGCAACAGGAAATACAATAAATTGTCTAAATAAATAAAGAGCTCAATTCTGAATAAAATTTAAGGAAGTCTAATAGATAAAATGAATGATGTCATAACTTGTAACTGGAGATCCTGTTGAAACAATTCAATATTTCTTTATTTGCTTAAAATATCTAAAATTGAATTGAACTTGAAAAATCTCATAGTAGGTGTTACATTTAAAGTAAAAAAAAAAAAAAAAAAAACCTCCAGATTAATTTTTTTTTTTTTTTTTTTTTTTTTTTTTAAATAGAGGATTAGTATATCTATCACCCAGTATTATCAACTGTTAAAAATAGAGCAAATTAAAAAAAGCAAAGATGAATAAAAATCAAAAGAATTTTAATGGAATTAACCCTTACATGATCCAAGCCATACCTTGCTAATTATCTTGTACAACTTCTCTACTATTTGGTTGCCAAATCCCATGTTATTCTATGGAAAAAATTGTGATGAGATTTTTTTTTTTTTTTTTTTTTTTTTTTTATTAAATTCACAATTGTGAAATTTGTTCTTGTTTTCCAAAAACAGTTTTTTAAATATTTCATTTTGAAGTAAACTGCAAAAAGGCACTTTGTTCATTTTTTTTTTTCCAATTTATAGCTTCAAAAGGAAATATTAAAAATTCAAGAAATAATTTTGAGAAAAACAAAGGCAAATTTAAATATTCTATATATTTTAATAATGAAAATAGAATTAAAAAAAAAAAAAAAAATCATTAATACTTATAACATTTTTCCTATACAATAATGTGGGATTCAGATGTTGGCAATGAGGGTCTCTGACTTTGATTCGTTATTATTTTTAACTGAAATTTTCATAAAAAGTATATTTCATGCTTTTATTTATTTTTTTTTTCTGACTTATTTAGACAGAAAGTTAACTGTTTTTTTTTAAAGAAAAAGGGGGGAAGTTATATATATATATATATATATATATATATATATTTTTTTTTTTTTTTTGTTAAAAAAAAAAAAAAATCTGTTTGAAAACTTATTTTTGGAAAAATAGTTTTCATTAGTAACTTGCTCTTCATACAATCAAAAAGTTATACAGTCTAACCTCATTAATGTGAACTGCTTCCACAATCCTTGTCAAAATGAAGATTATTTTAGTTATATGAAGGTTAGTTACTGATAGCATGAACAAATTTTTTATCCTCCTTCAGATTTGCATTAACGAGGTTTGACTGTAGTATACATAAACTGTTTCGATTAGTTGACAAAAAATCAAAGATTAGAGGTTTTTTTGTGCATTGAACTTTTATATATTACAGAAAAGGATCAGAAAAATGTTCCTAATTTATAAACATTGTTTTCTTCGTGTTTTGACAACCTGCATTCATCGTTTTACTGCTTTCATAGTTTTTTTTCATGCACCTCAACAAAAAAAAAAAAAGGATGGATCGAGGTTCTACTGTATAATGTTTTTGCGATTGTTACAGTGCAAGAGATGTTGTATAATTCTTCCTTTTTGCAATCAATATGCCCTTAGCCCCCCCCCCCCCTGCCGTATTTAGTTCTGCTTATGCTTATTTACAAACCTATAAATTTGAGAAAACCTGCAACAAACATTTCTGGTTAAAATAATGGAGCACGACCCTTTATTAGGTGGAGCAACGTAAGTGCAAATGCAGTGTGAAAGCATCAAGATGTTGCTTTTATACTTCATTTGTGCCTACTTTCTGTTTAAAGATGATGGGTCAAGGTTAATTATTTTGATCCAAAGCAATTATTACAAGTTTTATCTATTTATGAAGTTTGCTTACTAAGCTTTCTTTCATATTAACTCAACAGCACTGATTTGGTACATTTTTTCCCCTTTAAGAATTAATATGTACATATTTTAAAAACAGATTTCATAAAGAAAAGATTTAACTGCAAATTAATGAAATTTCTGTTTTTTTAATGTATAATTTAAGAAATATGCCATATTTTTGCTGACTGATTCCGAAATATAGGATATTTTGATGTCACTTGACTAAATTTATTTTTAATTTCAGAAATGCACAAGGTTTTACATAGACAATGGAATGATATTAATTTTTATGATGGTGATGAGAGGGTAGCAAATTGTTAAAGTCACCACTTTATCTTGTTTAGCCGCTATGTGGCAAGCGGATATTTTTAAGTAGTTCATTCAATTGTACATTAACCTCCAGCATACAGTTAAAATAAACTTTGGTAATGTGACATTTAAAAAAAAAAATCTACTTACCTGGATACTGTAAGAGGTACATTCCCTCTTACAATTTCTCTGTCTTCAGTCATAAAATCGCATGCAACTGTGTGGCAAAATTTGTTTATAGGATAACTCACTACCTAATGTATTTTTAAAAACTTTTTTTAGCTTACATTCTCTGTCATAAACCGTCTGCCGAATCTTGGTTAAAAACGAAAATGGGGAGAAATAAATTTGGAATATCAGTTCTATCGTTACACATTCGGTACTAAATAAAAAAGAAGAAAATGATTTTTCTGAGTCAAGGGGTGCGAACAATTTTTTGACACAGATTTTTTAAAATTAATTAAAGTATGAAATTTAGGTGGAAACACTTCATTTTAATTCATTTCAGTCATTTAAAAAAGTATGTGGCTCGTTACAAATTCGGTACCAAATGGAAGGGGCGATTTTTCTGAATCCAGGGATGTAAACAGTTTTTCGACATGACAATTAAATTTTTTAAAATTAACTAAAGTATGAAATTTAGGTGGCAACACTTGATTTTTTTCATACATTTCAGCGTGAATCAAACTAATAGAAAAAGTCTTTAATTCTTTTATTTTATTTCATTTTAAATTCAGTTTTCACATTCAGAAGGTTTACATTGGTACTCATTTTCCAAAAATTGAATTTTTTTAATTTTAGTATTTTATCTTTCAGCTAGATATAAGAAAAATGCAATTAGTTATTTTGCATTTTTAAAGTAAAAATTGTAATTTTTTTTTTTTTTTTTTTTTTTGAAAATGAGTATTAATTTAACGATGTGAATTTTCAGGATGAGAAAGTGGAATTAAAAAGAAAAAAATAAGAATTTCTTGGAAAATATATATATCTTCTGTGGCAGAATTTTTTCCTGTTTCCTGCAACAAACTTCACTAGAAAGCTAATTCCTATCTGCAAGATGATATTATTCACTATCAATAATAAATATATGCGTCACTAACTGGCAGTAACACAAGCTTTTTTGTTTTTAAAAATTTTAATATGCTATTATTCAGTTGTTAATCGATAAACGTTGCATTTTCTTAAAAGCTGACAGATAACATGAGTGACACAAAAATTCTTCAGCATTGTGGCACATGGGCACAAATTATTTAAAGTGTAATAGACTTTGAATGCCTCATTCAATTTAGCTGAAAATTTATATAATTGTTATAGGTGACCGTCGCATGATCTGCATAGATTTTAGTGAGTTTAGCATTAATAGATTTTTACAGGGACACAACAAAAATTTCTTTTATCATCATGATCTATGCTCAAAATATTTGAAGGGTAATTACGTTAATTTAAAGAACATACTACATAGAGAAAAATACTTACACGCCCTTTAATTTTCTCTTTTGTTTATTTAATGACACCTCTTAATTTATTTAAACAATTATTAATTACTTTATGTTTGGAAAGTCGAGTGGAGTCACTCCAGATTTTAAGAGTGAAAAAAAATGCTATACTGCTTTTAGTACAACTGAAATATATGGATCGTTCATTGCAAAAGTGAATTATCTCCTTGGAAATTGATTTTGAAATAATGAGCTTTTTAAAAATTTATGCGTAGAAAGAAACGTCAAGTAAAGATTCAGTAAGTATTATCAATTTTTGTGTTAACTTATAAGAATTTATACATTCTATTAAAAATAATTTGAAATAACTTAGAAACTTTATTTATATAATGAATATTTTGAAGTTTTTTTAGAAAAACATGTAATGCCATTTATGGGTCTTTAATGCAATTATTGGAGTTTTCATTTTTATAATGAAAGGTGTGACAAAATGTGATACAATTAAGTAAAAATATACATATTGAAAAAATATGGAGTTACACCGCTTTTACAATGAGCCGTCTATATATAAAAGAAAAAAACTTAGCAAGTAGACAGCTCAAAACTAACAGCTAAATATATATATATAATTTTCTACAGAATGTAAATACACATTAATTCAGAACCCCAGTGGCAGAAAGTTTTGTAGCTGTCTGCAACAGGCTTTTAAAATTTCATAATCTGTCTGCAAAATTTGCATGTAATCAGGGGTGAAAATGGCTTACACTCAAAAAGCTGATTTCGGGTGGGGGTGGGGGAGGCTTTTAACATCAGTGGTGATCTCGTGCAACAATACACGAATACAATTTTACTGCAGAACAATATAGTATAAACAATTGTGTGTATTCATTCAATTCATCTCATTCAATTAAATATTTTATAGCAATGTTTGACACAGCACAATATAAATAATAAAAGTATTAGTTTTGTTACAGATTTTTTTTTTTTTAAGTGAATTGTTATTCGAAAGTTGCAGACAAATTTTTTTATCAGTGCAGACAAAAACTGTCCACAAGCAATTTCTCTGTGTCTACGACTATGTCGCCGTGTTTCTGCCACTGGGTTCAGAACTTTTTGTTTATTTATTTATTTGTATTTTTCTGCTCACACATTCATTTTTAAAAACCTCAGTTTGTTAGCCCACCAGCAGCTGAGCGGTTTTGCATTCAAAGCTGGTAGATGGGAGGTGCCGGGTTCGATCCCAGGTTGCACTCATCGACCTAGTTTTTTTTTTTTTTTTTTTTTTTTTTAAATATTGTTAGGAAAATATAGAAGAAAGTCTTGTGGTGGCCACAACATACTAGTTTTTATATTTATAATACAAAGAAAATTTTAGTACATTTATTAATATTTTTAACTAAAGAAGGAAAGAAAAGTTGCTAATAGTTTAAAAATTAGCTGGACTTTGAAAATATAAAAAATTAATTAGTCAATTTAATAATGGTGGTTAGATTATACGATTTAATGAAACAAACAAATATAAATGAAACATTAACATATTCTTACAAATATAAATCAAACATAAATCTAAGTATGTAAGTAATAAAACCAATGTTCATAAAAGTATATATATCAAATTAAAAGAAGAAAATCATAAAAATACAAACTGTAATTAAAAAAAGAAAAATTAACATTACCTGGAACATCTTTTTTGTGGCATGACTTTTGATTCTGATTTAAAAACAAATTGTATAAGAAAACTTTGCATACAGCATAGCATATATTATCAAATCATACTATGCTGCAGGCAGGTTCACTTAACTTTAGTTACAAGTTCGTGTCCAACACAGAAGTTGCTGTTGATTCCATTTGATGTTCTAATTCTTTCTACCTTCAATCTGTGTTGTTTCTAAAAGCTTTCCAATGCAGATTTTTAATGTTAACATTTGTTATCATTTACATTGCAGAAATCTGAAAGTGAGACCAGTATCCTTGCTTTTCATAAAAATAAATAAAAAGCATTCTTCCAGCTTAAAAAAAAAAAAAAAATAATAATATATATATATGCTGCTTTTAATACAACTGAAGTGAAATATATAGTATATAAAAATAAGGAAGAATCTTAGCAGACTACTCAAAACTAGCAGCTAAATACAATAACAAAAGAAAAAGAAATGCAATTTTCATTAGAAAATAAATATACACAGTAATTAAATCAGCTCTGAGCTCTTACTATTAAACAATGCAATTTTTATTGAAAAACATTTTCTTCTTTATGAATTCGGTTAAATTTGCTAATAGTTTAAGTATTAAACAAATAAAAACATTAAAATCATCCAAGAATTAACGTTTAGATAAATAATTGAAGCCTTTTTTTTTAAAAAAAAAAATCATTGCATGATGTCCATTACTGGTGCATTCACACTTACTCTATTTGCTTTTCACTTAAAAAATCGTGATCAAAAGAACAGGAAAATAAATAACGAAAGAAATTAAAATAATAAAATCACTTACTAACTAATCAAACAAACAATGCAAAATAAAACGTTGCGTTGACGTGGACACATCGAAAGCAAACAATAATTATCAAATTAACTTTCAAAAATTGATCACTTTCGGGGAGGAAAAACAAACAATAAACAAGCTGCTTTTTTACCGTAATACAATATCAAAAACCGCCTACTGACGCTTGCATCTTGCACTGCAGCTTTACAGGAAGATATAAACACACATGAAAATACAAACTGCGAAATTATAAAATCGAATTTAGCAATCTAAATCTTTTATCATTACTTTCTTTCATAGTATGTAGATTTTTTCATTGTACTCACTTGTAAGCAAATCACCACTTAACATCATTTTTGTTTTCGGTTGCTTTGGTTCCTCCAAAAATTATAATCCTTTCTCATTTCAAAAGCACCTCCGCATCAACTAAATTTCTCGAATTCAGCATAATATTTGCATATTAATAATGCATTGAATACTTAAATTAGCCATTTCTTACCATTGTTGCATGTGTAGAACGTTAGCATTATCCGACACAACTTTTGAAGCAGACGACAATAGAACGCCCTCTATAGTTCAATTGAGTCGCGAATAGAATAACAGAATTATATACTTCTATATTTTTTCCCCATACAATTAATAAAAAAACCAATTCTTATCAATTAATAATTCAGTCAATTTTTGTTTAATAAAATAGCGAAGTAACTTGATTAAAACTTGTCTATTACGTGACGGTACTAAGTGCTTTTATGATAACTGCAGTGATTAGTTTGTATAACTCTGTTCGAAATTTATTCATGCCCATTTGATTATAAACCGAGTAAAAGCGTGCACATGATTATCTTTAAGAAAGTAAAAACTTGACACTTGGAAACAAATGTTCTTCATTCTAAAATAATAATCCTAAGTCAGATATGACATTCTGTCATCTTTCTTTTAGAGAAATTTATTATAGCTTTATTTATTTATTTCATTTGGCAATTTATTTCTAAATAAATGAGAAATGTAGATGTATGTCGTCGAAATCAGATGGTTGAAATGAAGCCATCTTTAGCTTGAAAATAGTTTTGATTAGGACATAAGCATCAATAGAAAACACTAAGTGTACTAATAGTATCATATAAGATAATTAATAGTTTGTAGAAATTATTAAGAATTTTGGCTGTTTTCGTTATTTAAAATAAATTATCAAAATGTGATAGAAATATTCCATCAGAAATTATCATTATTTCCATTATCATAATTTAAAATAGATAAAAGCTTGGTTCCACCCTTCCTTTATATATTGTATATCTATATATTTACTCTAATTTAAAAGATTCTGTGTAAAGTCAGTTAGTTTATTTTGTTGGTACTATTTTCTCCTATTTTTAGATCAACTTTGATATTTTTAATTAGAGTTAAACTCATTAAAAGGCTTTTTCATAAGTAAATGGTTGCTGCACCATTTTTTATTATTAAATTAAATAAATATATTCTGAAAAAGCAGTTGTCATGAAATTGTTAATTAAAAAAATTAAATATTAATAAACGAATTTTTAGATTTAAAATCTAACTGATTGCTAATTTTTTTTTAATTTTCTATTTTTACGAAAACTGAATTAAATGACATTTTGACCACAATTAAATGAAAATGTGCTACTCTCTTAAAAGGAAGAAAATTGTGCTCAAATAGTAATAATACAATAATAATAATAAAATATTTACTGATTGAGAATAGAAAATAATTCATTATAGTTGACTATTCAAAACACAGAATAAATTGCCATATATACTATAATTTCAAAAATAATTTTGAATTTGATTATTAGAAATTTTACTTATGGTTAAAAAAAAAAAAAAAAAATGTAATTACTTGAAAGCCTTTTTTTTCAAACATTTTTGTGTCTTAACAGTTATTTTATATATTCGCTCTATTCTTTAGCTGTTTTAAGAATTTTAAATTTAAAAATGTCTTTCTATATAAATCACGCAACAAGGAAAAAAAAAAAAAAAAAAAAGCTCATCATACTTTTCTGCAAGTTTCCAATATGTGTGTAATATGTAAGTTTTCCATTTTAGTTAACTGATTCTTTATTTATTTCTTCTTTTTTATTACCATTATACCTACAAATACTAACTTCTTCAATTTTACGAAGAAATATTCAAGAATTTTGAAAATTAAAATTCCTGTAGATGGTTTCTTCCAGCGTCCTGTATAGGCTTTAACTGAAACTAAGTCCAAAAATAGCAGTAAACTGCTCAACTCGTGAATAAAAGCTGACAAAAATAAAAATTAATATTATATGAGTGATACAGGTAACATAAAATACCTCACCTTCAAAGGTACTTATTAAGCAGTAACTACATGAATCTTCATGCATTCGAACCTGTAAATAAACGACCTTAAATTAGGTTCGAAGAAACTATAAAGACAATGTTAATAACTCCATTAGTTAATACAGCAGTTGACATCTCCATTTAGAAAAGGCTTTCTCGTCTTTTTTTTTTTTATAAGGATATATTCTCTCGTTAAGTCTCCTTTATGTTTTAATTTGCAACCACATAGACTGTTTAAAACATTCTAGCAAGTACTTAAGGTACTTCAGTCATAACGACTAGTCATAACACGTCCGGCTGCAATAAACTAAATAGATACTTTAACGTGCCCGGCTAATAGCGCATTATAGAATTATGTCCTATATTCACGTCATATACCGTGCGACGCGATATCTCTAATATCTGTAATATTTTCTGAGAAGGTAAACTTCAAAAGTTGCTTAACACCTGTCATGTCGTATGCTAAAGACATACTAAACTCGGCTTATAATTGAGACATCGAGGAACATGTAATTGTGGGCTTGAGCCTATCCCCCATTGACCGAACCGAGAGGTGGACAGCTCAATTGAGCCCTGTTGAAAATTTACGAGCACCGATAAGTAAGTGCTATATATTCCGGTTGCAAAGCTTATCGTGCGACCTCAGGGCTCAACGTGCCACAAGGAAAGGGGAGGTACCATCTCACTCTGAGCACACAAATCATACTTTCCTGGCAAATTGGCCCCGTCCGTCAACAATAATTACACCCAGATATGAAGAGAAAAAAACTTCTTCAGTTCGCGAAAAGGCATATTACTCGGCATTGTTTCAAAAGATTCGCGCGATATTTATAGGCATCTATCACGCAAATAGAAGCCGCTGCAACAAAAAACGTTAATGCGCGCTGGAGTGTTAATGGGCTTCAATTTGAACGCCGGTGAGAGAGGAAATTGTTGTCTACTTAAGATGCAATGATAGTTTTTTTAAAAACACTCTTCTAAATTTTTATAAGCCAACAAATATGGAGAGAATAATATTAAGTAGAAGTTATTGGCGATAACTAAAGATAATAGTTATTACAATGTATGAAATTCACTCAAGCCGTATTCATATAAAAGCAAATGGCTAATACTTTTTTTTTGCAATTCCAAATACGATGTATCAATAAATTCTGATCACATTAATCGCAACATAAAGAATCTATAAAAATGGGAGGGTTATAAATATTGAATGATGTTTATATTCAAATAATTGTTATAGACAATTGCAATTTTTTTTCTATCTATTAAACAGAGAATGTTAACCTGCCCGAATATTTTCATAGTGTTATCTGTCACATCATTAACTAGATTATGAATGCGAAACAATCGTGTCTCTAAAATTTTTATCTAATGATTTTAACATAAATGAAAACAAGAAAAAAAAAAAAAAAAAGATCACTTGGTTTGCATATAAAACACTTCTATCCGGGCCTGTTTCACTGCTCTTAAACAGTTGAAAATGCATCGAAACAATTTCAGCATATATTCTATAATGGAACTGAATATTTTTCTGTGGCCCTGTAAGCCAGTTATTAATGCTAACCATATCATCTTCTATAAGAAACATACCTTTGTGACTCTGGTAATAAATGTAACGTGCCTAAGTTCTTTTTTATGTCCATGTACTCAAGCCAGTAAGCTACTGAAATGGTTTTCAATAAAAACGTGCTATATCAGAATATCTATCAAACTTGAATATCATATATCAGATTAAAGGTATTCTAAAAATTATAAAACCGTGGAAAGATGAATCAAGTGTGTAAAATTTATTCAACTTTGTTGGGAAATGTTCAGAACAAACTAAAAATTCTTTAAAATGTACGTATAAATCACAAGCAATGTCGTATCCAAAATACAATTCGTATCCTTTATATGTACTGCTCATTGTAAAAGTGATGTAACTCCAAATTTTTTAAATATACGCATCACATTTAGTCACGTCTTTCCTTATAAAAGAGAAAAAACTAATAATTGCAGTAAAATCCCATAAATGGCATTACATGTTTCCCCCAGAAAACTAAAACTAAATACTCATTATAAAAATGAAGTTTCGGAGTTACTTCAAATTATTTTTAATATAATTTACAAATTCTTATAACTATGATTTGTATTTAACACAAAAATCGATAGCACTTACTGAATTTTGACTTTTTTTCCTACGCATAAATATGAAAGCTCGTTATTTCAAAACCAATCGCCAAGGAGATAATCCACTTGCACAATGAACGACCCGTATCGTATACGTTACCTTATTAAGTTTCAAATAACATTTAATTTGCGACTTATTGTAAGCTTGCAGAGTTTTACGGTATTTTTATATTTAAAAAATATAGTACGTTTTACTCATAGTAAATTATTAATTATAGTATTTATATCGTTTTTATCATGTTTCTTACATTTTATTGTTCAGATTTTTTTTATGCTAGTTACTTCTATATGTAACTTTAAATGACATGCATTTAAAATAATTATTGAAAAAGATTTTTTTTTAAGCGAAGCTAATTACTGAATATTAAAAAAAAAAAAAAAAAAAAAAAAAAATTCGTTTCGTAAAATTGACCGCATATATGTATTGGAAAAATTTTTAATGTTTTAATAAGTTTTAGTAGCTTTTTATATAATTTCAAAGTATTTTTTTTTTTTTTTTTTTTTTTTTTTTTGGTGGATATTGCAGGAACATTTTTATGATTAAAATTTTGTCGTCATAAAAATCCCAATTTTGTTCTGTCCTTAAAACCAATTTTAACAATGCTATAATAATGAATGAAAATATGTATAAAATAATGATTTTTTTTTTTGGAAAAATAGAAATCACAAGACATATTAAAATAATAATAAGGTGACTAACGACTCGGAAAATTCTGGAAATCAGGGAATTTGTAACACGTGAAATGAATTCAATTGAAAAAAAGTGAAAGATGTCGAGAAAAAAAAAAGTGAAACTTAGA
The DNA here is from genome assembly GCA_963930645.1 of Salticus scenicus. Classification (NCBI taxonomy): domain Eukaryota; kingdom Metazoa; phylum Arthropoda; class Arachnida; order Araneae; family Salticidae; genus Salticus; species Salticus scenicus. The sequence continues at coordinate 322,051,300 of OZ005654.1, forward strand.
TTTAATCTGGGACATTCCAAATTAAAAATATTTTTATTTTATAAAATGCCACACACTAAAATTGAAGAAATAACTTGGGAAAATAAGGAAAGTTTACCTAGACGATTAAAAGAAAATGGAAAAGTTCAAATGATATCCAATCTAAATAAGGTGAGATAAGCTAACGTGTTAAGCTCAAGTCGAAGAAAAATTACCTTAGATTTGCAAAATTCCCATTAAATCTCGTCATTATAAGTATCTTCATTTTTAGGTGTCAACACTGTTTCTTTTAAATGTTATTTTATTTTTCTAAATTTTAAAAATACAGAATGAATTCCTATCTTTTCGTATCTTTATGAATTTTTATTTCTAGAAGACCAGATATGCATTTTCCATGAGATCAGAGGCATCTACGCAAGTTCTATTCAACAAAACTTTTTTAAATTATTTTGCTACGCATTTCTTAATGCGGAATGTTTGCGTAGTTATTCTTTTTTAAAAATTCTATTATCTGAATATTATCGTCGATTATAAGTTTTGCATTTTTATATAAATTTCTCTTTAGAAGAAACATCATAATAAAAACCTATGAAATTATCTTATACCGAGTCGTAAGCTTCTACATCAGAAATAAGGTTTAAAACCGCAGAAATTAAATGTTGCAGAGATGATACAACAAAAACTTGTTTGGAAAAAAAAAAGAGAGAGAAATAAATAAAAAATATTAGAGGGGGTCGGAACTGGATATGGTAGGGAACGGCACAGAATAGAAAGCGGAAATTTTCAAAGACATTTGCGGGATGATAGCAGGGGAACGCACATGTTGTAAGATGGTGTAACTGAGCCGTAGTATCTTATTATGTCATAAATTCAGCTAACATGTGATTCTGTCATCTTAAAATTGAGACATTAGCACTAAACAATGGCATGAAATGTGCATTTAGTTGGATATACATTTTAGGTAACGACTTTAATAAGTAATGTAGTTACGATGTATATATGTATTTTTTTCCTTAAGGTTTTTCGGACTAAATATTTCCTTAAGAAACCAGTACATGGGTTTTTTTGTTAATGATGAGGTATTCGTATTTCAGATATTATTTTATGCTGAATGTGTTTTTTACAGGTGATAATAAATACGATAAGAGCAAACAGGTAACTGCAGTGATTTCCTTTTCTATGAAACAATACCTATTTGAAATTATTTATAGCTACAATTTATAGCTGAAATTTTGTATATTGCATTGCTATCAGAATCATTATCTTGTTACAAGTTTGAAATTTTCGTACCAATTTTAGATATGGACGTATAATAGGGTTCTTCTTCTTATTATTATTATTTTCGTTCGATGTTAAGTATTGCTAACAAAATAAATAAATTTTCGGAATTTTTCAAATCATGTTTTTATAAGCTCATACAAAAATAAATACATAATATTTATATGTGTGTGTGTGTGTTGAAGAATTTAATTTCGTTATAAATTTTAGCAATTAATAGATACATGATAATACCAACAACATACACATAAAAGTAAAAGATGAAAAAAGATAACTGGAAATGAGAATTGAATTAAAAAACATTAAAAATGAATAACTGGAAATGAGAATTGGATTTAGAAATGCTCAAAAATCGAAGCATTCACTTTTCGGGAAACATGCACTTCTAAGAGCAGAGAAATAGCAAGATTTAGGAAAACTATATGTATATATATATATATATATATATATATATTTACATATATATATATCCACACATAGAAGAACAATAACATTGCGCAGTATATTCTATACATTTTAAAAACTTTTTATTAATTTTTTTGATATTTTAGAAAAACTGTTTCATTCAATGTCGGTTTTATTTTACATATTTTTAGTTATTTTACATTTGTACATAGATATACAGAAATGTGAGCTTTTCAGGGAAACAAGAGAATTGTTTTAAAGAAAGTTATAAATATTTTTCATTTAAAATAATTTATAATTTTTGAATTAAAGTTCATTCCGGCAATATTTATGTTTCATTTTTTCATTTCAGAAAATGGGTCCTCTTTGAGTGATAAAAGAGAGAAATCAGAGCTCAATGTTGGGACATCAACGACAAAATCGGAACAGTGTAGTGACGTCATATCAAAAGAAGATGAAAATCAGCCTATAAAACTTTCCAATACAGACATTTCAGAAAAACAAAAATCTGAAACTAACACTCCTACAATAGAAAAACCAAAAATTTGGTCTCTTGCTAGGACTGCAACTTCTGAAAGTCCGCCAACCTCCCGCAAACATTCTTTAGAAAGTACACAATCGGAAGACCTTAAGCGATTCCGAAGAATGCCCTCATTGTATACAGAATCCTTTAGTAATGAAGATTGTGATCCTCGGTTATATTTCAATCATCGAAGTATTCCAAGGCTACACCCAGACAGTTCTGCCGAATCCTCTTTATCTTCACCCCCTTCATGGAGAACTGGTGATGCTCATGCAATTAACCATAGTGATAAATATGGCAGAGTTACGCCTCTGGACTCAAGTGACATTGTATCTGTTTCACCATCTTCATCAGGTTCTCCTGCAATGGTGTCGTCGAGTTTGGACCAACGCAATAGTTCTTCTCCAAGCATGGCATACAGTAGATTTATGGGTTGCAGACTGTTTCCCTCAGCAGATAGTTCTGCTACTGGACTTAGGCCACCTATAGATCATAGTCAATATTTCTCAACACAAGCAAATACTATTTCACATTCTCTGGACTTACGGACTTATCACCCAAGTTTTCTCAAAGGATCACCTTTTGGTCATCCTAGTGGTTTCAGTGTTCCTTCATTACCTCATTCTCACATTCAACCTAGTTCACCAACAGCTATCAGCAAATCAAAGGAAAATGGTAAATTTCTTATTCTTTTATATTCTTATTCTTATTTTACTTTTAGTTTAAAACCAAAGTCATACATTTGTCGCTCATATAAGTATGTATTTGTGTATCTATATCAATACATAAAATACTACAGATTTTTAATAGAAAAACCAGATCAATTTTTGCAAGAGAACAAAAAGTAACCAGCCCAAAATTACTCAGCTCCTTGAAGACAAAAATTTTTTCGCTTTCGTAAAATTCCACCCTTCTATCAAAAATAACTGTAGTGTATACATATAGTTGAAGTTGCTATAATCAACATTATGTGAAAGGTACGGAAATCATTCATGAAACAGGCTAGATGATTCATTGTTTACTTGTTACAAAATATCCAGAAACCTGGATAATAGGAAATTCTCAGGAATTTTGACTTTCTGGAAATAAAAGGGATTATTAGCGAATTTAGAATAAATAAATAAATAAACAAATAAGTGAAATTAAAATTTGAAAAATACTGTGTTCTGCCAAACGGTATGAAAATGCTTCATTTTTTTAATTATTCATCAGGGTAAAAAACTACAAGTTACAAGGAAATATCAGGCATTATAAAAAAGCACCACAGAACTGACGTTTAAAAGTAATAAGTACAAAACTTGGTGCATTGTTGCTTTATTTGCAGCACTCGTACCTACTTTGTTCTTCTGACGAAGGGTCGTGTCTTCTTTCGACCCGAAACAATTGTTGCGAGTTCTTGCCTTTTATGGTGATTAAATATCTGCAATTTATTATTGTCAATTATGAAATCAACCAACAATAAAATCTTCAAATCCTCAGTTCGGTCAGCTACAAGATTTCCTTTGAACTATAAGCAAAGTTTAAGAATTTATAATTTAATAAGTATAATTATCTGCAAAAAGAAAAATGTATAATTTTTCCATTAAACTGCTAAATATGGATTGCAATAATTCAATCTCATTATACTGTAAATCTTAACTCCGAAAACATAAAAGCTTGACAACTTAAACATTATTCGAAATAATAAATTCTCAAATTAGTTTCATGTTAACTGTCTAAGCTTAATTAGCTGTGTTTTTACAAGCAACAAGTAGTCGAATAGAATCACCCGCCTTTTTTGTAAACCACGTACTTTTATGTAATTGAGACGCCAAATGTAATAAAAATAAATATACTCTGATGTTAGATATAATAATAATAATGGTGAATAAGTTAATTCATCATTCGTAAGGCAGCGAATTATGTTATTACAGCCTCGTAAGCCAGGTAGTTCTAAATACAAGGACCTACATGCGAGGAAAATTACTTCTATTTATTATTTTCACTGCTGATGGCAGAGACTGGAATTCCAGTGGTAGCAACCGCTAAAACTGCGACGATCAGTTGTTTTCCCCAAAAAAAGTTTCTGAGAAGAAATTAAGTGATAAATTAATAGATAAAACAAGTGAATTGCTTTCTTATTATTATTGAGAAATATATAAAATAAAAAAATGGATTGGTTAGGATAGTAATTACCACCCTATGTAAACTACACATTTCTAATGAAAAAGTTGAATTAATTATGACAAGACAAAGTGGATTGATATAAATTCTGGAACATATTTCCCTTTCTATAATATATATTATCTCTTTTCTAACGAAATCGTTTATTATGCAAATTTATGAGAAATACATACTTGAAGGCTATAGGAAGTAAAACAAGGAGTTTGCTAAATACATTATTAAAAAAAAAAAAAAAAAAAAAAAAGTATAAGCATAAAGCTACAAATAAGAGTTATTTAAACGGTTGCAAAATAAATAAATAATAACACAATCTATAATTAAAAATCAAATTAGTGCATAGATATACTGGAGAAAAAATGAAAATTAAATGTTACATTCAAAAATGATAGTTAAATAAAAGACTTTTTAATAAAACAGACTGAATTCAAAGCGATTTCAGTGTTTTTTATTAATATGGAGACTATAGAAATTATTTACTAATAACTAGGCTGAAGGCGATATTTTTAAGTTGAAATAAATAAATAAGAATAAAAAAGAATTACGAAATGTATATATGTATCTGTTTATGTAGTACATAAACTAGTAGTTCAATTAAAATAATTTCATTTTCTTTTATTCCAATTTTGCAAAGAATACTTTATATATTTTAAAATATTTAAACCAATATAATCAAATGTGCTAATTATGCATTTTATACAACTGATGTCAATTAAGACTATTTTTTAGTCATCTAATCAGAAATCGCACATACAATTTTCTTAAATTTCCATTCCATTATACAGACTAACTGTTTTGCCTACGGCCTGAACTAATATAGTTACCATTTAAACTAAAAATGTTTCGCCTTAAATAATTTACAGGTATAGTACCTATCCTTAAAAAAAAAAAAAAAAAAAAAAAAAAGTTCCCCTCCCGCATACAAAAATGTAAAGATAGATTAAATACACATGACTAAAAATTGTCTGATCAAAAGCTGGCAAAAATTTCAGCCAAATCCGTTTTTTAAACTTGAGAGTTACCGCAAGATAAAAAAGTCCATTGCTATAAATTGTTATTTCTCCTGACGGCTGCAATAGGTAGGTAGCATTTAATTTTTTTTAAGCTATCTAAAAAATAATACTGTATAGCTTTCACCTGGAGGAACTGGTGTTCAATGAACATGTTCACCCTGCCTAACAATCTAATCATATTTAAAGCTGAGGAAAACTTTCACACTTGCTTAAAAAACGATACTACACATTTGTCTTTGTGTATCCTCTTTTACAATAAACTTTTTTTGGTAAAAAAAAAAAAAGATGGCAGATGCAAAAGCGTTTGTATTATTCTGCTTCAAAAAGCCGTGTGTCTGTCATAATATGTAATAAATGATGCTAGACATTTATTTATATTTTCCCGCTAATGTTCTAATAATTCATCAAAACGTGTTTAAGTTGTCAGGTTGCTAAGGAGTTATATAATATCACCTTCAGATGCACTCCGGAAAGAACACATAATAATAATAATATATATTTATCTATTTTTAAGACTTTCTAATAAATTTCAGTTTACTTCGAAAGGTTTGTATTCATAAAAAATCCTATTTTTTGTCACAAGCTCGAATCTCAAACATTGAATTTGACAGTGCATGGAATTTATTTTATAATTTTTACAAATTCTTAGTATTCATCAAATGTAACTTTCTCTATCATTACATTAAAATGAAACATTTTTTAATAATTTGATTTAATTATTCTCTCATGCTGAAAACAAATTTTTCAATTAGCGTAACAATCAATTTCTATTTATCACATTTTTTTTCTTTAATATATTATATGCATTGTTTTAAAGTATTTAAAACAAAATACATTAAAAAAAAAAATTCAATTTAATCTGAGATATGCGTAAAAATGACATGGCTATTTGGAGTATTTAAATTTAATTTCATTTCTGTAAAACTTAAAGACATGAACAACTTTGTAAAAACACCCTCACTGAGCAAAAAATTTTGTTGGTTAATTTAAAATTTGCTTCGGACGATAAAGATTTCTATCTTTTTCTAACAAAACTAATTTGTTTCTCTCCCAAAAAATTATTTGTTAATTAAAAACATACAAACATTATAGTAGGAATAACAAGAAAAAATTGTTTTCAAATAAATATAAAGACACCTTGTTAAGAACAGAGTCTTATTTTATTCAGAGGGAATTAAAGGTGCGCCACCACTTGCTATAGATTCCCTTGATCTCCCGCAATATCCAAAATAAAATAAAATAATAATAATAAAAAAATAAATAAAAAAATCTTTAAATATTAAATTCTGTTTAGAACAGAATTTTAATTTTGTCCTTTCTTTTAGTTCTTTTATTATTATTATCATTATTAGGATTATCATTCGTTTAAAAGTAAAAATATCGCCAATAAAAAAAAAAAAAAAAAAAAAAAAAAAAAAAATTAAATTAAATTTTTTGAAAAAATGAATATAACAATAAGTAATGTTGTCGGGTAACCGATATTGCAATTGTTACTTCTTTGGACATAAAAAAAAAAAAAAAAAAAACTTATTGTCGCAACAAAACGGATTTTTTTTTTTTTTTTTTTTCACGAAAATTTGGTTTAAAATAGCCAAAAAGATCTCAATGGTACAAGTTTTGTAGTTTGAAAGAAATTTTTTTGGGGGGTGTTGCGTTTCATCTCGCATGGAGAACAGGCATGACAATATTTTAGTATAGGTGTTAATTTACATGATTCAATAACTTAATCTTCATAATTAATGGCAAAAAAAACATTTTTAAACACTTCATAAATCAAGCTCAGCGTAAGGAACCGGACAATGAACTTTCTTGCGAATTCACTTATATGTCGCTACAAATCAGGTTCTCAGATCAGTTGTTTCTCCCTCAATTACACGCTTTTTTGATCTTCGACATAGAGGAAATAAAAATAATATAGGAAATTATCCACTTTTAACCGCAAATCCGCAATCCTGAAAACTGGTAATACTCCATAAAATGTATCCGTTTAAGATTTCGTCTGGAGATAAGGTGAATAAAAGATTATTGTACATCGTAGTCAAACTTCTTTTTAATCTGCTCTGTAATTTATTCTGTATGAAAAATGATACAATACAATTTGGAAGAATTCTTATCTGTAAATATGTAGTGAAAAACATATAGCTCTGGAATCTTCAAAATTCAGCACTATACAATTGATATTTGAACACAACAGAAAATTGGTTTTTCCGTATTTGTTTATAATTCAATAATCGACGATTTCTGTTCACAACATTAGTTTAGCATATAATTTAAATTCTTTTTTGGCTAATTACATTCTTAAATTTAAAAATCACAATTTTTTATTCCTGAAATACTTGAGAAATATATTTTATTTGATGCAACACAGAAAGACATAAAATAAAATAAAGGAAACTACAGTATTTTCCGGTGTCTCTTTGACGCAGATGGGACAACGTTGTCCCCTTTGCATATTTATTTTTTGACGCTCTTATTACAAATATTATTATTATATGATAGTTTTTTATTATAAAAGAGAGTCTAATAGTTACTATAAAAAATCTAATAGATTATCAGAGTAAATTTTTTACTAAAATAAAAATGTTAAATAAAAGTAGTTTGAAAAAATTTTATCAACCAATTTCAAAAATTTATTTCTAACTAAATTTGATTATTTAAAAAAGATCAGTAATGAATTATTGCTACTCCTATATCTAAGTAATTGTAAATAAGTGCAATTTGTAAAAATATTTATTCATGGGACGCCCGTGTCCCATGATGAATTTACCTTTAACGCAGAAAGGGACACCGGTGCCCCACTCTATATTTTAGAATAAAAATTAATAAAAATTTTAAATGTAACATTTTCCACTTATTTAGATTTGAAATAACTTAAAAATATCAAAAACGTGTAAAAATTATGTTTGATGAGAAATCTGCTTCAAAGGGATAACGCGCAGGTCACATAAATGAATTACACACTAGAGAATTTAATTTACAAATAAAACTATAATTGTAACAGTCAAAAGCTTGTTAAAGAATAGCTTTTACTGTAAATATAAATTTCCGGTGTATAACTGATTTAACAAACCTGCGCGTTATACGTCGGAAAATGCGGTATTTGAAAAATAATTGATTTCTAAAACGCTTTAAACTAGAGTTAGTTAAAATGTATTATAACCAACCTTCCTGCTTTTTAATTACTTGATTATTTTAACTACAACAGCGAAATAGAAAGCAAAGTCTTTTAACATGTTGAGCGCCACGCAAATTCTTAAGGAAATCCCCGTCAGGTCAAGCGCGCTGCATAGAAATGCGTTATGTTTACCGTGTTTCGGGAAAAAAAAAAAAAAAAAATATTAAAAAAAAAAAATAAATAAATAAATAAATAAAATAAAATTTCATTATGATATAATCATGTAATAAATAAAAATTAAGTAAAATTAAAATAAATTTTCAGTAATTACTTAAAACAATATAATTTAAGTTTTATATCATATTATACGCTGTCAGCCACCAGTGGTTGACGCGGCTTTATATCTTGACACTGTCAGTCACCGGTGGTTGACGCGGCCTGAACGGAAAGTTAGGTGTCAGCCACAGATGGCTGACATGGCAATCAACATGTTAATATCTGTGTGTTAATTCATTAAATAAAAAACTGAAATTCTAGCTACTATAATACCACATTCATTCACCAATGTTTGCATTTTCTTATAAGCAGATTTCTTTAGAAAATTTTATTTAGTATCATTAATCTTTTTCTAAAAAAAATCTGTATTTAATAATTATTTTTTCAGCACTTTAAAAGTCAACTAAATCTTGGTCAGTCATGCCTACCATAATGTCGTATTTTTAGAAAATTTAATCAGTAATTATTTAATAAGAGAGAGAGAGAAAAAAAAAAAAAAAAAAAAGTGTTTATCCATGAAAGTAAATAACTCCACGGAAAACATTTAAAACTCCTGAATTTTTTAAATTTTTATAATGATTATTTGATTGGTATACGCTAATTCAGCGAAATTTAAATTACACATCTATATATGTATAAAATACATTTGGAGCTGCTACTCTGTATTTTATAATTTAGGTAGCTGTCTCACTAATGCTACATAAAAAGCATTCATATTAAAATTGTTTATTGTGAATAATCTAGTCATTATTAGCAAAAAATTCCTTTCTTTATCTACTTAGTTGCAGTTTAATTTAGTTAATTAATTTATTATTATTATTATTATTATAATTATTTGTTAAATAGCCAGCATTACCTGCTTTGTTTTATATATTTTCAAATAAGTTTGCGATCCCCCATGCTAACTATAAAACTAATATCAAGTAAATTTAACTAAATTTTTCACATATGCATGTGCGTATATAGCGTATATATTTATTTAGTGATATTTCGTATTACAACGTTTTAAACTTGAAATATGTAATTACATAAGAGAAAAAGATAAATCAAATAATAGCGTGATCAATTCTTGTTTGATAAATATCAGATGCTTATACCCAGACAAAATAATAAATACTTATTAATCTTCGATGATCTCTAGTTAGCAACAAAATGATACTGAATGTTCCTTTAATAATGTAAAACAGGCGATATAAATCTAAAGAAACATAAATATTGTTGTTTGAAGATCTTTTTTTTTACACAGCCTTTCGTAACTTGATTTACAAGCCTTTTGTAAGGGAGTAATTATTCAATAGACGAAACATTCTAATTAAGATTCCAATTTCCCAAGGAATATTTATTGCCTAGTTGTGAACATCTCAGAATCTGTAATTAAGTTGAAATAATTAAGACATCATACATTGAATTTTTTACACCTGTAAGATGAAAACGATAAGAAGAAAATATTTATGGAAATATGTTGGTATAAAAAGTATATAATTTTTCTCACTAGTTTTCACATGTTTCAAAGTTATCCATTTAATTCTAATGTATGCATTTTTTCTATTTTGTAGGCAGCCACAGCCAAAGTGATAGTTAACAATGGAAAATTGAAAAAAAAAATTAAGTTATGTACTAGCATTTTGTTGAAGTCATTGTGAAATTACCAAGATTTCATAACTGCTTGGTAGGGAGAAGCTTTCTTAGCAACACTGGAGATCACCAGAGAAAAGAAAAGAAAAGCAGTGAATGTTTGAGAAATGGTTATGCATTGTTGGCTTTAAAAAGTTTTTTCACTGTTGTTGATAGGACTTTGTGTTGTTCTTGTATACAAAAGATAGCCATAGTGTCCTAAGCCTACCAACATCTTTACTGTCATCCACTCATAATTTGCTCGTTGCATTTAAAAACTGTGCTAAAGGCCATCCCCCACTTTCATCTGCATTGGACTCATTTGTACATAGTCATAGTTTTAAAATGTATATAAGAAGATTTTTTAGGGAAGATGTCTAGTGAATCACTGCTCAAAGTTGTAATATAATAACTGTTGTCCTAAATAATTCCTTTTTCTATGCAATGATTAATCTCAAAGTTTTACACTAATTCTATTACGGATATTAATAATATCCAAATTCCACATTTGTTCAATTAGTTCATTATGATTGTAAAAATACTTTTATTTAATTTCAATTTCAGAAGAATTTTTTTACAGAAGACCTTATAAAAATCAATCAAACCTAATGCTTTTTTTTTTCTTCTTTAATTAAATTTTGACATTCTCTACTTATATACAGATGTCACAAATATATAAATATTATTTTGTTACTAATACTAGCTAATATAAATGTACCTTATTTATTAAGTTCATGTGAAAAATAAGAAAGAATTTGGGATAAAATTATACTATTTAGTTGTACTATAAAGTAATACATTTTAGTATTACCTTCAGTAATTTGTAAAAGATACTTAAAGATATATATATATATCTCCGATATTGGTATTTGCAAGTTTTCATTGTTATTATTATTACTGAATTTCTTATGCATCACTGTTTCAATAATGCCATTGTTTTCTGTTTAATTATTGTCTCAAATTATGTTATGAGTAGTTATGAGTTACATTGTTGAAACTTTTTAAATTATTTAAAATCTTTTACAAACTTTTCAAGATATTTTATTCGTTTATAGTGTGTAATTTTTTTACAAAATTAATTTACCTAGAAATGTATACGAATATGATAAAAGTGAATGTGAAATACAAAAGCTGGAAATTTGAATTATATAACAATAATGATAATAATAATAATAATAATTCATCATGAAGGAAACACCACAAAGGAAGACTTGATTTACCAAGGTTTAATTATATGTTTAAGTGAAGTACGATACAAAGCAAAAGGCATTAAAAAAGTTAATAAAAGTAAAAAATTAAATAAGCTATTAAAAATTAAAAATAACTATAAAATCCATTTTCAAAACCTGTTTTGTGAAACTCCTATAAATCCTAAGATATTATCTGAAAATAATAATAATAATAATAATAATAATAATAAAATAAATAAATAAATGAAAAGTCTTAAAAAATAGTCATAATAAAAGTCTTAATAAATGAAATCTTATTTAGTATGTATGTGAATTGGATAGAAATTAGACAAACAGTTAAAAGTAAGAATCATAAGGAATAAAATATAAGAATTTTGTTTTTCCCGTTTTATTGTACTGATAATAACTTAGAACATCAAATTAGAGTAAATGTGTGTTTTTTTAGCTTTAACTTTCCTTTTAGGAAAAGCACAGAAGATCGGAGTCATTCGACCTCTACAAACAAACTTTCATCTAAATATAATGAATGGTTATATATAAACGTTAATTAAGGTTAACTTTAAAAAGACAATAAGACTTCTTCACACACCATAAATTTTAAGACAGCACAACCGGTTTCGAAAGGACGTAGCCTTCCTTCATCAGGTGCAAAAAACATGTGCTAATGCTTTGGAGGCAAAAGCAAGACTGGTCAAAAGGAGGACTGGTCGAAAGGAGGACTGGTCTTGGCAAAAGCAAGACCAGTCTTGCTTTTGCCTCCAAGGCATCATTAGCCCATGTTTTTTTGCACCTGATGAAGGAAGGCTATGTCCTTTCGAAACCGGTTGTGCTGGCCTAAAATTTATGGTGTGTGAAGAAGTCTTATTGTCTTTTTTATCGTTTGTACACCAGTTTTGCATTTAGTTAAGGTTAACTTTGTATGAATATGTATGTTTTTCAGCTTTTTTTTCTTGGAAACCGTAGGGCTTTTATTGTCATACACAGATACACACACACGTACATAAATCTAAGATTTACCAGAAGTATTTTATTTTATTTATTTATTTTTCCATGGTACTTCATTTGAAAATAAATTTTTTACATTTTTTATAATGTAATAACTTCACTAAATTTTTATTTTAAAAGAAAAGAAAAATATTGTGGTAAATTTAAAGATACAGTCTTCAGCAAACGTATCCGAGCACGGGCAAAAATTCCTATGTAAAAAAAGCAGACTTAACACTGTTTTGTTAAATAAATCCTTGTCGAATCATATTCTTAGACTGACTAAGAACAGGATTCGACAAGGATTTATTTAACAAAACTGCATTAAATGTACTTTTTTAATATAGGAATTTTTACTAATGCTCGAATACTTTTGCTGGCGACTGTACATCATACATGGCCAATAAAATTCATAAAAAACGTAAAACATTCCTTTGACGAGGTTTTTCTAGATTGTAGGTAAGAATAAAAATTGTTATTCTGGCCTTTATCACATCTTCGAAATGTAATATCTATCCTACATAACCTATGTACACTGGGGAAAAAAAAAAAAAAAAAATCATGCAAGATTACGGGGAAAGCCCGGCAGCAGAGATTCCAGACAAAGCCCACAAAAAAAAAAAAAAAAAAAAAAAAAAAAAAAGCGTTTAGAACGTAAATTAAGCGTATAATGACCTTAAATTATGTTACATAAATTATGTTACATGTTAACCCGTTGGTAGTCGCTATAGACAGCGCCACCTATTACAGATTGCGTACTTTTTATTTAACTGTCACCAATAATTTTAAAAAGCGATGTGATAGACGTTTCTTCGAGTTTATTCGTGTTTTATGTATATCAAATGCCACATCTAAAAAATTTTGGTGGCTATCGTGTAAAAAAATCTGGCAACACTTAAGGATGGGCAGCAAATCGACCAACTAGCGACTACTAACGTGTTAAAAAAACATTAATCCCGTAAAAAAAAAAAAAAAAAAAAAAAATTACGGACTTTGTTTGGAATCTCTGCTGTCGGGCTTTCCCCGTAAACATAAGGGATTTTTTTTTAACAGTGTAATATCTACTCCATCTAACTCAAAATGATATTACTTAGGTTATACAATACATTCCTATCCTATTACAAAATGCAATATGGTTATACCTACTGAAAATGTAAAAGGAACTTAACTTGGTTGCTCATAACTTTGATAATTATATATATATATATATTATGTTATTTATTTATTTTTAACTTTTTATTTTATTTATTTTATTTTTTTTAAATATCAGTGAAACAAATGACAGATGCATCTACTGGGCGTGTAATATTGAGTTTTTAGGCGAGCTAAATGACCAAATTCTCATTACTGAAAAAAGAGAGCCTTAAGTTTTTTTATCATGTATACCAGTAGTAATAATGCCTCAATTCTGAAATTTTAAGTCATATGAAAATGAGAAATGTCTAAATTCATTATGAGAGTAATATTAAGTTTTTACTTTATTTCTATATTTTAAACAACATTTTTAAGCTCTGGTATGAGCAAAATCTGTTTGTTGATCCTGTACATATGAAATATTTAGAAATGAAAACATCATACCGATAGAATTCCAATTAGTTTATAATTCTAATTAACTTAACTATGGATGGATTGTTTAATAAAGTTCCATCTTTATTGTCACTTAAGCAGACAGGTGATGCCTGTCATTTGCAAAAAATGTTGAAATAAAATATAGATGCACTTCCAAAATGCTTTGTGTTTTGTAATTTAATGTAATTAAAATAAATTTTGTTATATACTTATTAAATATATTAATAAAAATAGCAGTTTATTCACATCGTTTCCTTGTTTTTTCTTTATATTTATCCTTTAAGAATCTGATTTTTTGATTGAATAATATTTTCCATGTATGTCTTTGCACATAGGTGTTATTTTTACATAAATATATTTTAATAAAAAAAGATATGTATACATGTATATACAGTAAAACCTCTCTAAGTTGGACACCTACGGTTCCAAGAAAAAGTGTCTAACTTAGAGAGGTGTCCAACTTATAGGGGTTAGACATAATGTTAATAGATACATTCCGTTCCGAGAAAAAAACGTCCAACTTAGAGGGGTGTCCAACTTGAGAGGTTTCACTGTATATTATTGATATATGCAGATATTTATCCGTAAGTTTCATAAGAATTCAACGTTATCATGATCCAAAACCATCAAGAAAAACTTGAATAAGCAAAGTATCAATAATTTATTACAAATGGAAAAGAATATACAAAAGCAAAATATATTGAAGAAATTAATAATTAAAAAAAAAAAAAAAAAAAAAAAAAAAGACTTTTGAAATATTACTTTGAAAACTGCTATATACATATTGAAAACCTTCTCAAACATTGCAGCAGATGTAACCAAATATCACATGAAGACGTAGAAAAATTTAATAAACATGACGAAAAAAAGAGCAAGCTGAGATTGAAACATTAAACATCATTACGTTATCAAGGGCATAGAATGAACGTTGCGTATAAATAGGGTGCTATTTCTGTAGTGCTGTATGCAAATTGCTAAACATTTACAGTACTCTATGCCCTATATTCACGCATAAGACATGAAAACAATTGAAACTGAAAGAGAAAGAAGAAGAAAACCAAGTGGGAAGCACACTTTTTCTCAACAATCAACAGTAACTGAATAATCAAATTATTCCTGGGATAAATTAATAAAACCAAAACCCGTACCCACTAACAACTGCAAATCACGTCGAAAAAAACATTTCAAACACACATGCCATGAGACGCCATTAGGCTGAATACAATTAAATCTACTGTTAATTGGAGACGTATTCATCTACAGAACTAATTACTAATTTTAATAACAAATAAACCTTAAATTTAAAATTTATTTGATTAAGTTTTAATTTATAACTTAAATTTATTAGAGAGGCGTAAATGTGCAATTCAAAGATAGAGTTTCTCTAGAGTTTTGTTTCTCTATAGATGCAATAGAACAAGACAGGGAGGAATGATAGCGTTCTCTATTAGAGTGGGAAAAAAAAAGAAAACGTAATGACCAACATTTTTTTACTTCCCCATCATACTATAGGTATGAGGAACTTAGCTAATCGTGAAAATTTTCGACCTCGTTTTTTTTACTTTTTTACACGTTTTCTTGTGAGAGGAATCCGAAAATGACAAAATTTGTATGGTGTCTGTCTGTAGGCTGTCTGTTACTGTGTTAGTCCGTTAGTTTGTTAGTCTGTGTACACGATATCTCAAGAACAAATTGTCGCAGAGAAGTCAGATCAGTTTTAAAATATTACTTTTGATACTGGCAAGAATCATATTTATTTACAACATTCGAATTAAAAAACTTCTTAAGTTATTAGAAATTTACGGTTTTCTTATCATGGGAGAATAGGACAAAATTTCACTTAAACGTGCATTAATGGAAATTTTTTACTGTAAAAATGTCAGACCAGTTTTAAAATATCAGTTTTGATGCCGGAATGAACATCAGTAACTACAAATATGCTACTTTGAAAATTTCGCAAGTTATTGGAAATTTACGAGTTTCTTAACATGGCAGTAAAGGGGAAATTTTCACATAAACGTCAATTTTGAGCGATATTTTCATCGTAAAGATGTCAAACCACTTTCGAAATATTATTTAGGATACTGGCATGAATATCATAGGCAATGATTTTTCCAATTTAAAAAATTCGTAAGTTATTTGGAATTTACGATTTACTTAACATGTCAGAATAAGGATGGGTGGTTGGGTTTTACGTCGCAGATGGGCAATTGGCGACGGTCTGGGACACACCCCTAGAGGCGGTCCGAAGACATGCCATCACAATTTTGATCCTCCACGGAAGGGATGGCTCTCCCGCATCGGTGATCCCCAGAGGCATAATTTTTGATGGGAACATGGAAGACATTGCGGCCACGACAGATTTTACGTGCACCAGCCACCATTAGTATATCAGAATAAGACAATTGAGCATAAACTTCCATTTTGAGGATCATAAATACATTAGAGAACTTCAAAATTACATTTATGATATTTGTTTGAACATGATTGAATACGAATATTCTAAAAGGAAATTTCGTAAATTATTCGTAATTTACGATTTTATCAACATAGCGAAATTGAATTTTTTTCATATAAATATGAATTTTGAGGATTATTGCATTCGAAATAGTAGCATGAAAACTAAACAATGGAATTGACCCTGATAAAATAAATTAATAGATTAGAATAAGATAAATATTTCGAAGTGAACGGTGGATAGCTTATTAGGCGGAGATTTCATTCTGTCACTGTATCAAGCTTTGGTCAAATTCCTTTCTTTTAACATGATTATAATATGTCTCCCACTAGAAATTTATGAGAACATAAATATGATGGAGAACTGAGCAAAGTCAACCTATGCCAACTAGTTTTTTTTTTTTTTTTTCTTTAAATTGATATTGCTTAATGAAACCTAAACAAATGGTAGCTTTTTTTTAATTATCCTATTACGGAATAGGTCATTCAATAAAAACACCATGCAGTACGTAATTAAAAATTATTAATTAAATGTGATTAATTAAATCACAAAATCTGAGAATAATTTATAAATTAGCTAGATGATTTTTTTTAAATAAAGTTTTTGATAATTATTACGATTACGAATTTTAAAATTTAACTATGTAAACCAGACAATATGTTTTTTTTTTTTTTTTCTTTTTAATTTATATAGTTATTTATTTTGACAATAAATTACAAAGATATTAAAAGCAAGTTTAAAGTTTTATTAAAAATAAAACTGCAAAAAAAATTCATTTTTTATTCCGGTTGCATCAAGTAAAAAATAAATAAATAAATAAAAATAAAATTGAGAGAGATCGTATAAAAGAAATATATATGATAACCATTGCTACCACATGTAGATGTATTTATCTGAAAGAATAAACTAAAAAACGTTTAATAAATAAATATATAAAAGTGCTGTTGTCGTAAATTAAATTTTGTTTTGTACATAATTTTCTCTTCTTAAGAAAACAAACAAAAGATGCTTCTTTTTTTATAATTATTTTCTCTTCAAAAATAAAGCTTGTAAAATTCCTTCTCCTACAGTTTTATTTTATTTCATTTTTATTTATCTGTTTGTATGTAAAAAATTACAATTCTAAAAATAATAACTAAAAAATATTGGAATTTTGTGTGAGTCACGGGAACGAAATAAGAAAGAATAAAAATAGGAAACATGTTGACATCTTCAGATATTCATGTACCTACACCTGCCCCAAAATTCGCTACATTATGGAAAGAAAATGCTCCCCCATCACAGACATGATTGCAACACACGTGCCAGGAGATGTGCCATGAAAGATAAACACAAAAGAAAACCTTTTACCAGATTTCCTTTATTTACTTTTCAAAAGCTTTGTAAATAGATACAAATAAGATACAAGTCTTTAGAGGGAAATACAAAACGTTGACTATTCTCTAAAGTCCATTAGTTCCAAGTGACCAAAGCTACTCTAAAGGAAAACATGTATGGGGAGGTACAGAATGAAAGGGTTAAGATTGCTTTCCATACTAGCAATTTGTGCCTTAGAGTAATCCTAGGATTGCCTTGAGGGCCATTTTCTTTTGAAGGACATTATCTTTCTTTTCTTTTGGAATTTTTCTAAAAACGAAAGTATTCAGCATGTTGAATATAAAAATAATTTTATTGTCAAACAATCATATATATATATAGTTTAATAAAATCAAACCAAATTAATAAGTAATGGAAATTACAATTGTATTTATTATAATACATAGTAAGAGTTGACGAATCAGAATAAACAATTTATAAGCAAATAGCATGACACAATTGTTTCGGGGACAAGTACTAAACCCTACTATTCATCATGCGAATAGAAGTAGGCACGATTGCAGCGCTGATGAAGGTTCATGCTTTGTTATTTGTCTCCAAAACAATTGGTGCGCATTTTTTCTATTTATTATGTTTTTATTTTAATAAAATTGAACATTATAAATACATCTCATTACTGTGTAAAATTAGAGTAACTTTTAAAATGAGATAATTTATTATATATATATATATATATATAACACATTTTAATTAAAAACACACAAATACATGACAAACGTTTCGGATAAACATTAGCCCTCTTCAGTGTCAAAATACGTACATTGCATGACAGTTAAGATCGAGTTACAAAACACCAGTTATAAAACCGGTGATATAAAATCTAAACTAGTAAATCATTCCCTTGATACCGATCATATTCCTGACTTTTACAATATTAAAATCTTGCCAAATATGTTTTATATATATATATATATTAAAAAAAAAAAAAATTATCTCATTTTAAAGGTTACTCTAATTTTATTACGTTTTATTTGCATACAAAGTTTTTATTCGTCATCAGGGATGAACGAATTTCCGTCTTAAGACAGAACCCTTTTACGAATATTTTTTTAACATTAATCTCTTAGTTACTTAATCGCAAAAAAAAAAAAATGTAAAACTATAAAAATTTCTATGTGGAAATAAAGGCAATAGAAAATGCTGAACACTTCCTCTTCTTGTTCATAATCTTCCCCGCTGATTTTTATTTCGGTTCATTTTTATACAATTCATGATGTAACTGTTTTCAGCACTTCAAATGAGTAAAAAGTAACTTACCAGTGTTAATTTACGATAGGGAAATAGTTATGAGAAATTCTACTTTTACTTTAGAAAAATATTTTCAATAGAAGAAAAATAAAGAAAGAAATTTCCTAGACGATATTTAAAAAAAGAGAGAGAAAGAGAAAATTCTTACTGGATTAATTTTAAATGGAAAATTTACAGGAATATTTTTAGATGGATATGTCCAAAAGGGAAATATCTACTAATGAAATGGTTAAACATTTAAAATTCTTTACCGCCTTTCTTTAAGTGAGATTCGCTTTTCACCAAAAAGTTGATTATGTTATAACCACTATGTGACTGTAACTTTTCCAAAACTGGCTTACCTTTAAAGATTTTTTTTTTTTTTTTTTTTAATGGAAATATTAGGTAAAAGTAGATTGTATTAGTAAATATTTCTATGTAAATGTATTTATTATGGGCTGCAAAAGTGAATAAAAAGAATATAATAATACCGAATTTTATTAAACAGTTAAAATTTTCATGGAATATAATTCCAAGAACTATAAAATTTAAAACTTTATACTCTCCCAAGCAAAAAAGTCCCAGTGAGTAAAATTTAATCAATTCACTAATGAAATTATGTAAAATTTTTTAGTTTTGTTTAACAAAAATTTCCAAAAATATAACATGACAGAAAAATTCACTTATTTACACTAAAGCATGTCTCATGCACCACGCTGTAAAAAATTTGGACTACTTTGCACATATATCGATGTCATTTTCAGAACACTGAAAAAAAATTTACCGCTTTCATCAAGAAAGTATAAGTAGTCACTTTCTAAATCCCTAATCTAGAAATATAGATTTCCGAGTTATGCGGATAAAGTATACAAATAACCCGGATAGACGAAATGATCGAGAAATTCTAGTCCACATTTTTCTAGATTCTGAAACAATATTATGAATCCTTGGTATTGCAAGAAATTCTCCTTGATTTACTAGAATTGGGTTATAAAACAAAATTATAGTTACTAAAACTCACCCCTTGTGCTCGCATTTATTTACAGAGACTTTTAAATGAGATTGACCACCATAATATATGAAAATGGTCTAGAATTCTAATAGGGGTTTTTAGAACTCTCTAGTAAAGGCAGCTAGAATTTATAAGGATGACATGGAGCTATTTTTACTGGAGCCACAATTTAGATTCTAGATGTTAATCACATAATTTTTTTCTCACAGTGAAATGATTAAGGAATGGACCGACTGGGCCGTGGCCTAGCGGTCCTTGACTTGGGGGGGGGGGGTCCGAAAATTCGTTTACAATTCAAAAAATTATATTTAAAAATAAACAAAAAAGCTCGGAAAAAAAAAGAAAGAAAGAAAGAAAGCAAATTGTATGTATGAAAGCAAAATGAAGTCTCTGAAAAGGTAATATTTTACTCAAATATGCATTTTTAGGTGAAATAGTAGAAAAATTTAAAGCTTTTTTAAAGAGTGTTAAGAAACATAGGGATATTTAATAAGTAGAATGAATTGAATACGCATTGGGCCAAGGGCCAAATTTTTGGTTTCATCGGGCTCTAGTCATTTTCCTGTCTATAAAAAATGGTGTGCAAATTTAACTATATTTTGGTGTTTTTCACCTAGTGTACACATCAAATGTAATAAAATCGAGCACTGTTTTGATAGCCAAAAAACTGATACCGAATTTTAGGGCAAAGTAACCAGAACATATTTACAGTGTGATTATAAAAAGTCAATAGTGAATAGTCAAACTAATTAGTGAATTAAAAGTAGCATTTCATTTTCCCCATTTGTCAAAAGTTCATAATAATCCTTTATTCTCAGCAAAGTCGCTCAGACTAATCCCTGTCATGGAAGACCTAGTAATATATATTGCATCATAAGAGTATAATATGTTTTCAAAATTAATGACCACGCATAGAAAATCTATTCTAGTACCTATCTGATAATGCCAGTTAGTTCAAACAGATGATTTCATCAACAATCACCTATAAAATCTAGAATGCAGATAATGTAACATAGCTCAGATTCTATCAGATCACCAATTTTAACCTAAAATTAGAGATGAGGCAACCTGATCCTCTATTTCATAATGCCTACCAGTTTTATTTATAAAATTTTTGGAGTAATTTTTAATTATTTATAAAAATTTAGAAATTAAAAGCGAGCAATACTTATTTTCAGTATTTATGGAATAATGTTTAAATATTTATAAAACAGGAGCAAAATTTTTACTATTTAATTATAATTTCATTAAAGTAATTTTGCATTATTATAAAGCTCATTTTAATATAAAAAATCTGGAGTGACTCCACTCGTCTTTCCGATCATTGAGTAATTAAAGGTTTTGTAGATAAAGTAAAGTTGTTAAATAAACAAAAGAGAAAATTATAATAGAGTGTTCGGATATTTTTCTTTATATAGTACACGATGTTTAATTTAAAGCTATTTTACCAAACACGTAGATCATAATGATATAGAATAATTCATTGTGTCTCTGTGAAAACCTACGAATACTAGATTCACCAAAATGCTTATAGTTAGTGAAACATTGACTTATAATATTCATATAAATTTTGAGCTCCATCGGATAAAGCATTTGAATAAGGACTTTAGTCGCTGTCGCCCTTTAAATAATTTAAGTCTATATGTCTAAATGATGAACAATTTTTAACTGTGTCCCCGTAAAACTCGTTAAGTGCTAGAGTCACCAAAATCCATACAGTTTGTGTGATGGTGATCTATAACACGTATATAAATTTTCCACTCAAACGGAAATTTCACCCCATAGGCCATAATGATACAGAATTATTTGTTGTGTCCTGTAAAAAAACTAGAAGTGCTAGATTCACCAAACTCTATGCAGTTCATGCAACTATTACCTATAATATGTGTCTAAATTATTTTCTCAGTTTAATAAGGCATTTTGACGCTATCGCACTTTTTAAAATTTGGTCCCATAGGCCATAATGATAAAGAATTTTTCTTTGTGTCCCTGTAAAAAAACTCAGATTTTCCAAAATCTATACAAATTGAGTAACTATGACCTATAATATGTGTATAAATTTTTTGCCCAATTGAATAAGGCGTTTAGATGCAATCGCGCTTTTAAGATTTTGGTCCCATAGACCATATTGATAAAGAATTTTTCTTTGTGTCCCTGTAAAAAAAAACTGTAAGTGCCAGATTCACCAAAATCAATAGGGTTCGTGCTATCGTGACTTGCAACATGCGTACCGACTTACAGCTCATTCGAACAAAGCGTTTAGACGCTAGCATGTTCACTCACATACATACATCATCGTAAAAGTAGTGAAAACGTACTCAGGGAACCTCAAAACGTATAGAAACACCAAAATCTCGAATTCGGATTTTTGACATGATTACAATACTTTACTTACATATGTATGTTTGGAAAGTCAAAGTTAGTAAATTAGTTAGTTATTAAATTCCAATGTTTTATTTTCTACTTTAGTGTGCGTTAACCAGCCAAATTATGCGAATGAAAACAATTATATATATATTTTTAATACAAATCTAAACCACAATACAATACATACAGTACGCGTAGTACTTTGTTAGAATAATAAATTGGCAGAGATATTTTTATTATTAATATTACTACTTCCCCTTTTGGTTTATAGGGGGTCTGAGAATGTCCTTTTTCTGACATTTCAGGGAACTGTAAACATTAGAGGGTTAAATACCACAGAACTACAATTGTATTTTCTTATTAGAGTGATTCAAAGATTAATTTACGTGAAATTTTATTTTAGGGTTTGGTTCAATAGAAGTATTATTCACTATCGAAATTGACAAAAATTTGATGTTTGACTTTGAACTTTGACCTATTGTAATTATTTTAGTTATTAGGTTACAGTAGTATATCTAAGCATGCGACACCTCTACCTTATGTATTTTGATACTAATGTTTAAAATTAGCACTCATACATTTATTTTAAAGAAATTTGTGCTAAAATATAAAGATCTAATAATCCCGTTTTTGACCAGGAGAACGACTTTTGATGACCTGTATAAAATTCCAGCTTAATAGTAGAGAAAAAAATAGAAGTTGTTTTGCACATCTCTCATATGTGCCAATAAAGGACATATACATAAAAAGAAACAAAAATAGTCGAGCAATGCACTTCCTTGAATTTATATGGAATGACCCTATAGACATTTTCAAAATATACTTTATTCAATGAGATACACTAATCTAAGAATGCCTTTCTGGTCAAGTTAATTGCATGTGAAAATGCACAATTTTTCTACATATGTTTCACATATTAATTATCATTTTATTTAGGTTAATGAGATCTTATCAAACATTTCAATATTAAATGGAGCCTATCTTAATTTTGAAAAGAAATGTTTAATCAAACAGCAAACTATAGAAATGTTTTTCGAAGAGTTTCTCTCCATTACGTCTTATGATATTCACCAGATAGTCCAGATAGACATTCAACTTCGGGAAAATTCGCATAGAGCTTAAAATTGGTACATGCCTTAAATACATCATTATAAATGAAATGTCAAAAGTTCCCCATAGATCCCACTTGTGTTAAAAATACTACGCAAGGTCAAAGGTCGAAAAATCGGTTTTTCACAAATATCTATCTTGATAGTACTTTAAAGTACCATTAATTTAAAAAGCGTATAAACCAAAACTTATAAGACATCTCAAAGGTAGAACGTATAAGAATAGAACGTATGTATCTCATTTTAATATCACCATATGGCACTAGACGCTACATATAGGGGAGAGTTGTCTAAAACGGGGACGGCAGGTCAAATGGGGACGTTCAGTTTCTCATTGATTAGTGCTGCCTTCATTGAATCCAATAGTCTACGATAATTCTAATTCGGCTATATGCAAGTTTGAAACTAGTTGTTGACATATTTAGCCGGTTCTGTTATTTTCTACAAAGTTTTCAATTTTTTGCGATTTTCATTTCGATTTTGGCCGTACACTGTATTGGATCTTATCAAGTGACCGTTGAACGTTCGATTTTAGTAAGTATGTTATGAATTCGTCTAGATTTAATTTACATTTTCACATATTGTTTTATAGTTTTGTCTGACACGTATGCGAAGGGACGCCACGTTTTTAGCATACGTCATGGTCGGCTCATTGACGGTAGTCCAAAACGGGGTCGTCGCCATTTTGGACGCCATAGAAGTAGGATAAATTTGTAATTGTTATTTCGTTTTTGAAGTGTTTTAAAAGAGTACAAGTGCTTATTTACGTGTGTAATACATATGTGGAGAGGACGAATAAGAGACAAGAAAATGGCTCATACATCACACTGGATGCTACGTGACAATTTACAAGGTCGGAAAACTTTTCGGAACTGCATTTTCAAGAGCAGCTACTGTGCAAAATGCTATGAATGGATTTAAAAAAACCCATCTCTTTAACAGAGATCAGGGGCGTAGCTTGAGGGGGGGGAGGGGGGGGAGTCTCCCCCCCCAATGTTTTAAAAAATAGGGCGGCATATTGAAGTTTCTGGGGGCGCTGTTTTGCGACTTAAAGTTCATTTGAAAGTGGATCATAATTTTGTTAATTATCATTATTTAACAAAAACACTTAAGAGTTTTATGTATCACAAGCTGACCAACTGGTTCACCGACCTGCAAAAAAGTTGTGTCTGACTGTAGCAAACTCCCGTTTGGTGGCGCCTGCGGCACCCTCTAAACTAGTTAGACGCCTAAAACAGCCTGTTTTCCTATCGTGCAAACGACCCTTGAAAATTCTTATTGTATTCATGACGCTTAAAAAAATCTGATCATAACGAATTCCTGTTTGGGGGTGCCTATGGCATGAGTTCCAGTTTTGTTCACTTACAATAGCCTGTTCGCTTACCGTACAAAAGACAGTTGAAAATTCTAATCGTATTCGGGACCCTTTAAGAGTAGCAAACTTCAGCTGAACGGCGCCTTTCCCTGTTCAGGCACCTTCAAAGGCATAATGAGGTTTCTGGGGCGCTGTTTTGCGCCTTGAAGTTCATTTGAAAGTGGATCATAATTTTGTTGATTATCGTTTTGTTGATTATCGTTTTGTTGATTATTATTTTTATGCATCAGAAGCTTTCTTCGGCAACCAACTGGTTCACCGACCAGCAAAAAAAGTTCGCATTAAAATGTCTGACTGTAGCAAACTCCCTTTAGGTGGCGCCCTCTTAACTAATTAGACGCCTAAAACAGCCTTTTTAAACGTGTATAACAACCAATTTTCCTACTGTGCAAACTATCCTTGAAAATTCTCTTCGTTATCACGACCCTTAAAAAAATCTGATTATAACAAATTCCTGTTTGGGGGCGCCTATGGCATGATTTCCCATTTCAAACACTTACAATAGTCTGTTCGCTTACCATGCAAAAGACTGTTGTAAACTTTGATCGTATTCAGGACACTTTAAGAATAAGTTTGCAGCAAACTCCAGCTGAGCAGCGCCCTTCCCTGTTTAGGCACCTACAACAGCATGTTCGCTTACCATGCAACGACCCTTGAAAATTCTGACCTTAGCAAATTCACGCTCTGAGGCGACTGCGGCGCCCTTCTCCCATTTCAGATACTTACAACTGACTCGTAAGTATGCACAATCTACGTCTTTTCAAGACCTTAGCTCGAAAAAAAAAAAAGCAGTTTATTGTACGTTATGGCTATTGTATAAAGACGAAATTAGATAAGGTTTGATTTGGTTATAACGATTTCTCACTAACAATTTTTGATTCTAAGTGATCCTTTAAGCAAATTTTTTATTTTAGTTTCATCGCTTACGGGTTTTGAAATATTTATAAGTCTATAGAATTCAACTTGTGTTTCGTGACATGAAATAGCGCAAGGAAGCTGATTTAACGTCGCATTAATAGGCACATATTGGGCAATTGGCGACGGTTTGGGATTAACGCCCCAGTGGCGATCCGAAGACAAGCCATCACAATTTTTATCTTCTGCGGAAGAGGGTTCTCCCGCTTCAGTATCTTCCAGAGGAATTATTTGCACGGAGCATGAAGGATATTGCAGCTACGACAGAGTTTATGTGCACCAGAGACTGACTTTCATGATAATCTTCAATTGGCTCGATTATTGAATCCACAATCTTTCTGTCAAGCAGGTAGACGTGAGGTGCCGGGTACGATCCCAGATCGCGCATGTCGGCCTAGTCGTTCAGAATTTTCCGTGGTTTTCTCCGAAACTTGCGTAAATACGGGCTAGGATCCCACAGAAAGACCTCCACAGAAGGCATTCCCCCTCAGGCCTAGGACCCTAGAACAGTCACTCGGAATTTTTCCCAAACACCGACACCAACACCTAAGTAAGATATAAATTTCTGTATAAAAAAGATTTAATTTTGGACAATGGGACTCTTTTTTAGTTTGTTCTTCCACATAAAGGCATGCGGTAATTCTGTCGCGTTCCTTAGCAATGGCTACTACATTTCTTAAAATATTTTTCACACAATATGGGAAAAAAGAAAAACGTTTTTTAATTGGTTTAAATATGTAAAATAATAATAATAAATAAATTACTCATTTTCTTTTTCCTTAAGAGTGAACAATACCTAATTTCATAATAAGAAAACACCACAGACCTGGCGTTTAAAAGCAATAATTACAAAACTTTGAATAAACACCATAAAATTCAATAAACTTGCAATAATTGTTTCGGTTCGAAAGAACACACGATCCTTCGTCAGGTGAAAAAAGTAGGCACAAGTCCTGCAGTCAAAGCAGAAACACACAAAATCGCTTTAAGTGAGCAGCAAAAATATATACAGATGAATGTAAACATAAATACTGGTGTGAGGAGAATAGTGCTGACTCTAAAATAAAAGGGCCGCCTGGGGGAATTCAATAAAAAGGGGCATTATTTGCATAATTTGCGGTGTTCTATGTTATGATTTTTGTACGTAACAAAAGTAAATTACTAATTTTCCTTGTATATATATATATATAGGCTGTATGCATTTGTTATTCCAGGAATGCTGAAGAACTACTGCTAAGAAAGTTTAAAAGCCGGGGGGGGCGATGTAAAGGCCTCTAAACATTTAAAATGTTAGAAAAGGCTACTTTATACCAAAATTTCTTTTAAAAGGGCCGCCAGGTGCTAAAATATGTTGAAAAAGGGCCACAGGATGCTAAAAACTGTTTAAAATGGCACCATGTCAAATTAGCCTAGTGTCAGCCCTACATAATTATGAAATAAAAGAAGAAAACAAATAAATACCTAAGTAAATTAGATTAAAAAAAGGAACAAAATCTAAAAATTTCAAAATTAAAGGAAAATTGAACTAATGTGAGTAATTTCATAGCATTAGACAAGAATGAAGTGGAACAAATATCATTAAGAAGATTTTTCGAATTTTTAAATATGTAAAAATCTTCATGGATATTCAAATGGGAAGAGAAGACAGGAGATGAAATTATGTTAGTTTTAGAAAAATCAAAACGATGACTATGAGCCCAGCAGTGGGAAGCAATAGATTTAGAGATCTCTTCATTACGACCATTTCGATGATGATAATTTATTCTATATTTCAAACACCTTCTTGTTTGATCAATATAAACTAAATTGCACAACGAACATAGACTAAATAAATGCCAGAACGGTTTTCAGTAGGAATGGGATCTTTAAGAGAAGATAATTTAATTTTGTTGACGGGTTTCTAAATGACTTTAAAACCAAACGGAGAGAGAATTTTAGAAGTTTTAAAAGAAAGTGATAAATAAAAAGGTAAAACAACTGGAATGAGACTGTGATCGTTCAATTTGGTATCAAAACGTTTAGATTCTTGAATTTATAAAAAGCTTTATTAATAATAGAGTGATTATAGCCTCGAGAAAGAGCAAGAGATTTTAAGTAATTAATTTCTTTCGAAAGACTAGACAGATCAGAACAAATGTGTAAGGCTTATGTTTTTCGTACTCATTTTCCAAAAATTGATAAATTTTTAATATTTCATTTTGCGGTAAAAAAAAAAAAAAAAGAAAAAAAAAAAAAAAAAGAAAGAAAGAAAGAGAAAAATGCACATATTGAAAATTCAGATTTTTGAACTTAGAATTACATTAAAAATAAATAAACGATTGTAAATTTTCTAAATGTGAAAACAGAATTTAAATATACATTATGTAATGAGTAATCATGAAATCAAACTTTCCCATAGAGTAACATGGGCCACGGCTGTCGGCGAGATTAGGTATTATCCACTCTAAAAACATAAAGTTGCTTTCCTTAGGAACAGTTACTACTTTCATTTCTTAAAATTTATTTTGAAAGTTTTATGTTTTACCTGAATTATAATGTAATATCTTTAAACTTGTTGGAAAAGAAGGAAAAATCTTTTTCAGTTGTTCTACTTTATCTCAAACCAATACTCTGGTTGTCCTAAGAAAGATGCTTTTGTTTAGTCTCATACGAGAATATATATAAATGTATTTATTTCTGCAAAGCACATTAACCATATCTTTCGAACGATACTACTTGTAAGCCCTTCCTTTTATTGAATAGGCTAAAAATGTAAGAGGAATTTCATGTCTGCGTATTAATACATAGATTCTCTGAAAAAATTTAGAATGCTCCAAAGAATTACTAAACTAAATACATGAAAAAACCTTTACTGACTTCGCTGCTTGCCAATTACTCTTCGTTTTTAATTAATATAGTTTAAATGCTCCAAAGAAGTATAAAAAAAAAGCTACTAAATGGAGGAAAAAAAAAACAGCTTTTTTTTTTTTTTTTTTTTCCTTGGCAGATTTTAGGAATAATGCCCCGAAGGAGAGGGGGGGGGGTACGTATTAACCGACGAGAGGGGCACAGGCCCTCTCGTCGGTTGGCAACACTCTTGAAAGTATGTGGGTGGCATTTTCAGATGAGGAATAAGAAAGGGCGCCAAACGTCGGGTCTCCCCCCCCCAATCAAATTTTTACGCTACGCCCCTGACAGAGATGTGTTCCCTGAACATTTATTTGCGCTTTCAGAAACAACTAAAAAACCTACTTACAACTCTTTAGAGCCTCAGTTAGCATCAAGGTGTGAAAACGTCACACCCCAACCTTCCACTTCATCATTTGGAATATCTCCAGATATAGAGAACCCCAGAAATGTGCAGCTTTTAACACTTCGCCTAATAATACCTCTACCATAAGAAACTGAACGTTAGCAAAAAAAAAAAGTGAATGACATGAGGAGAGGTAAAACTGCCATACTCACTTCATCACCTTACAAAGTAGAATTGAAAGCTGTAGAACAGGATAAAAGTGCAAAGCAGAATAAATAGAAAAGAAAATTGGTCAAGAAACCCATCGAACCTAATCCTAGGTATCCAAAAGCTAAAAAAGAGAAGAAAATAAAAAAATTCAAGACCCAATATTATCATCTGATGAGGAACAGACTAGCGAGGACACTTGTATTTTTTGTAATGAACTTTACATTGACTCGAAAGACAAAGAGGTGTAGATTCAGCAGCTGTCGAAGTTGGGCACATGAAGTCTGTTCAAGTGTTGAAAAAAGCGATCGCAATTTCATATGTGACGTCTGTGTTTGATTATTTTTTGTGTCATTCTAGTAACTGTTGAAAAAGATAACAAAATAATTTATCTGCATCTTGATTTTGCATTAACTTCACCTTTTCTTTGTAATCCAAGTTTTTCTAATAAAATTTCGCATTAGGACTTGAATTTACGTTATTTCTTATGAGTACCCCATTTTACCCAACCGGTTGTCCAAAACGGGGACTTTGCACATTTTTCAGAAAAATGTTTTTTCTGCCTATTCTAATGATATATCTTTTAAATAGCTTTGCCATCTGATAGTCCAGGACATGCTCTAATCAGGAAATGCTTTGCCAAATTTTTCTTATTTATAGATTTTTTTTTTTTTTTTTTTTTTTTTTGCGGACAGAGATATGTTAACGTCCCCGTTTTGGACAACTTTCCCCTAGTCCAATCAAAATAGACAAAAAAAAAACTTTAAATTTCGGAAAAATTCGCATACAGATGGAAATTGGTACAGACCTTAAATACAACATTATAAATAAAATGTGAAAATTCCTATCGATCCCACCTCTGCTAAAAATTTTATGCTAGGTTCGAAAAATTGGATTATCGCAAATATTACTTAAACGTTAAATTATATTGTAAAATAAAAATTTAAGTAATTTTTTTTTTACATTAGAAGCTATTTATTGCGAAGCCCTAAAAAGCGTAAAATAAAAATTTATTCTTGCAAAGACATTCTATAAAGAAATGAAAGTTTCAACACTAAGAAAATTCTATAGAAAGATAGACATTTCACTTTTGCAAGAGAAGAAATTCTTTAAATATACAAAATATTTTTAAAAGTATTTCAGACTATATTCTTAGTTATTTGTTTTTGTATAAATATTCGTTAAGCCATAAATTTCAAAGGTCTCTTAAACTTTTGAAAATATTTTGAATATTTAAAAAATTTCATCTCTTGGAAAAGTGAAATATCTATCTTTCTCTAGAATTTTCTCAGTGTTGAAACGTTCATTTTTTTATAGCACGTCTTTGCAAGAATAAAGTTTTATTTTACGCTTTTTAGGGCTTCGCATTAAAAAGCTTCTACTGTTAATTTTTTTCTTTTTTGCTTAAATTTTTCTTTTTCGCTTTTTAGTTACAAGAAAAAAGCTTCTAAAAAAAACTAATACAAATTTCTTATGATACTATGTAGATATTGAAAGATTTATTTTTATCATTTGACAACTTTTCTATTAATCATCTCCAAAAATTAACTCATCGGCCCTTGGAGGATCGAACCCACGACAATCGTGCTTCAATATGACACTCTAATCAAAAGTCACAGAACATGCTAGAAATATCTAACAAATATATATGTATATATAAAAAAAAAGAATATTGTTCTCGAACGCTTTTTAAAATATTTAAAAAAATTCATCTCTTGCAAAAGTTAAAGTTCTTTAAAATTTTCTTATTGTTGAAACTTTTCTTCTTCTTCTTTTTCTTCTTTTTTTTTTTTTTTTTTTTTTTTATTTTTTTATATAGCATATAAGAATAAATTTTTACTTTATGCTTTTAAGGGTTCCCCAATAAGACGCTTTTTTAATTTTAATTATTATTATTTTTTTTTTTTTTACTTAAATGTTTATTTTGTGCGTTTTGTTTCTAAAACAATGCTTCTTAAAAACACTAATGTAAATTTCTTTTAATATTGTGTAGAAAATGAAAGATTTTATAAAAAATCAATTGACATATTTTCCATTAATTATCTGCAACAAAGTAACACACCGGCCTTCGAGGATCGAACCCACGACTATCGCGTAATCAGTGTGACGCTCTAACCAATTGAGATAATGAATGACGGAAATAACTGCTTATATTTGCATTGAAAGGTTAAGTATTCAGCGTGACACAAAGACACGATAAAGAAAATCCAATTTTCAGTTTCAGTTTCTAATATAGGGGAGAGGGTTGTACCTTGGGACATTGGCAATTTCTAAAAGGCTATTTGCAACACCAATTTTTTTTTCTAACTGTGAATCTAAGAAATAGAGCTAAGAAGCAGCACAGTAAAAGGCAGCATCAGAAACATTAAACACAGGACTTAGTGAGCGAAAGAAAATTTCATCACTGAAAAGTAAATATTTCTCTCATTCTAATTTCAATTTCTGAACTAGTATTTGTAAAACTATTCTACTCAATTTTAAATGGATATTGAACAAAAGATCTTTAAATGTTTTGTTTGTGAGAATGTAATGATACTATATTTTGATTGTCCAACATTTTGATTTTATTTAAACTGTGTGGTGATTGCAGCTTGGTACAGTAAACTATGTTGTACCTCGGGACATGTCACAAGGAACAACATATATCATACGCATAGTTCTCAATAATTTCGGTATCGTTTTAGCATAAATATCTTTTAGTATTTTTTAATAAAACATTCTAATAATAATAATTTAATATAATAATTAATATTAATAATATTTTAATATAACTTCATATATATCTGATAGACAATTGAATGAACGGAAGTGTTAAATGAAGCTGCTGAATCTGCAACAGTAAATGCGACATATAAGTTAACAGCTAAATGTGTAGCACGTTCATCTTCAGATTCTCAAGATGTGATAACAGCAATAATGATTTGGGCATTTTCCAAAGCTTCAGCTCGAAAAATCAATGGCAATAAAAGAAAAGTAAAATTTTGTATTTAACAGATTCTCCTGTAAAATTCAAATTTAAACTGTAGAACACAAAACTGCTGCATCCAGAATAGGGGGAAAGAAACACCTACACAACAAATTAGCTGTTCAGAATCTGATATTGATAAAACAATTTTATCTAGTTCAGATGATGACAGTACTGAATATGATACACCACAGACATATTAGAAAAATAAATACAGAAAAATTCTTCTTCTTATTATTATTATTATTTACAAAAGTATCTGAAATAATAATAATAATACAAATATATTAACTTCTATGTTTGAACCCCCAGAAATACCCCTCATTTACAACCTTGATCTCAATCTCAAGTACTGGAGGTCATTAACGATGAGGTTTTTAAAGTGCACAGGGGACAGCAACAAATTCATTTATGGATATGAAAATTATGATATTTTATCATACTTAAGTGTTAAACTTCCACTGATGTCTGAACGAGAAATTTCACAGTTGACATCATATAATGTTAAAATAGGGACATTATCAATACTTGGTTAATTTACGAATAAGATTTGAACTTTCAAATTTATTATTATTTGTGTAATACACCTAGAAGTGATTTTTTATTTGTTTGTTTAAATGCCTTAAAACATGATTTGTTTAATTATTTCCATAAAATTGGTTTAGGCTAAGACCGTTGCATGAATCTTGAAGCATGTCCCAAGGTACAACATGGTGTTGTACCTTGGGACAGTTTACACTTTCTATTTAAAATTGCTGGCAATTTTTTATTTTCAAACTGTTAAAAATTAAACAAAAAATGTATTATAGAGGAGAATGTTAGAGTATTTAAATATTGTCTTTAGAATATAAATCTAATTTTAAAAGTAAAAGTTAAAAATTAAAATGTGAAAAATATCCCAAGGTACAACACTATCCCCTATACTTAAACTTTTATTTTATGCTTTTTAATAATAAAAAAAGAGTTTCTTAAAAAACTCTTCAAGTATTGTGTAGACAATAGAAAATTCCTTTTATCAATTGACACCTTTTCTATTAATTACACTGCGCTGCAAAAAGATAAATAAATAAAATAAAATAAATAAAAATAAAAAATAAAATAAAATAAAATTTCAAGCCTTGATACCATTCCTGATGATTCTTATGTGAAATAACCTATTGAATTGGAATATGGCCCCCATTTTCCTCACTCACCCACTGTTTTCTCGGGACGCTACCCCTCCCACAATTTTTCACTGT
Organism: Salticus scenicus; assembly: GCA_963930645.1. Taxonomy (NCBI): domain Eukaryota; kingdom Metazoa; phylum Arthropoda; class Arachnida; order Araneae; family Salticidae; genus Salticus; species Salticus scenicus. The sequence goes on from OZ005654.1 coordinate 322,084,888, forward strand.
TTTATAACTATTTGGTAATTTTATGGCCAGGAATTTCATTTGGAGAATGGAAAAGAATTATTTTAACACTTTAAAACAAAAAAATATAAGGTGTAATAAATAATAAATAATAATTGATTAATAAAATACAATAAATGTAATTTATAATTTCAGTGGCAAATGCCTCCCTAAATTTCACCTTTGCTGCAAATGCTCATGTTTTAGAATTTTTCATTTTGGAAGCCCCTCAGAAGAAATTAACAGTTAAATTAATCCTTCCCCGTAAAATTTCCGAAAAGTGATAAAAATAGGAGGGCGTCCTCAAAAAACGATGGGTGATAGAGCAAAATGGGAATCATATTCGGATTCAGGAGGTCATTTTGCATACGAATTTGCAAAAATGGTCTTGTGACCGATTTTCATTCAGGGCAGTGTTATCTGCAAAATCACCTCGGCCCTTCGAGGATCGAAATCACGACCATCGTGTTATCAACAGGACGCTGTAACCAAGCGACCCATCGAACAATGAAAAGAACGGTTTACATTTACTTTAAAGTGCAGGCACCTTGTTTTTTAGTGTGATACGAAGAAGCGATGGCACAATCCAATTTCAATAAAAAACTTCTAAATAGCTCATATCAAATTTGCAGATTATGAGATTTTCTACAAAAAAGGTCTAAATACTTTTTTCCCATACGATTACGAATGACCGTTCGCGAGTTATTGTGGTTTAAAAACTTGGAAATACTAATATGCAGTGCCTTATTTCGTTTGTACCTAGACAAACATCTAACTGCTACCTCTATCCCAGTGTATGAGCCCAGTCCACCGTACACGTTCTGCTATTTGTATTGAGTGATTCTTTGCAGTGAACAGACGTCTGTATTGATAGTATTTTTCTTTATGCGTGTTTACTGCTAAATAATTTTTCAAAAATGTCACTGGTTGGTTCCATTTGTAGCAAACTTTTGACTGAAACTGAAATTGTTGCTGTTGAACGTGGATTAAGGACTTTGATTGATTCAAGTATTGAAAGAAACGATGGACAGTTGTACATTTAAAAGACAAAAAATCTGTTACAATCCATGAGCAGTGTCGCAAAATGGATACTCGGAAGACTGGTAGCTAAAAGACAGCGAGAGATGGTGGCCAGTACGTTCTTCAGTAGCCCGATCAAATGAGCCAATTTTTTGTTTTAAAAAGTGTTGCATATTTTGTGATAATGAAGCAGATGAAAAAAAAAAAAAAAAAAAAAAAACGCAGAATATTCGACGTAAAATATATCGAGTTGCTACTCTTTTATTTAAAGACAATATTCTAAAGGTTGCTCAGATTCGTCCAGATGACGTAGTAAAAACCGTTATTGCAAGCATACACTATGAGTATGTTTTATTTGCTGATGAGGCTAAATACTAATTGCTGATGAGGCTAAATAATATAGTTGTTATAATTCTTTTCTAAGACCTACCACAGGTGCCAAAATTGAACGTCCTAAAAGTAATGCTGTTACTCTGGTTATGGAGGAAATATTTGCATCTATTGAAAATAATGGCGATTGTCAATTTACACAGCAAGAATTAAAAAATATTTGCAAAATGTCTTCATAATTGAAAATTTTTTATAAAAGTTCGTTACAAATTCAATTATTGTTATTGTGTCGATTTGTTAAATTACTGACTGCACAAACTCCTACTGATAGAATTACAGTGGAACCTGTCTAAAGTAACCGCCATAGGGACCGGCTAAAATGGTCACTATACGCAGGTGGTCACTTTATAAAGTCTCTTTAAAATTGGAAAATGGTCACTTTAGTCAGGAAAATGGTCACTTTAGTCAGGTGGTCACTTTACCAAGGTGGTCACTTTTACAGGTTCCACTGTACTTACTTTTTAAAACCTGGAAAAGCGCAAATAGAAGCAAAAATGTATTCATCACAAAGTTTAACTTCATATCCAAAATGTCAAGCTCATATCTTATTTCTCCATGCAATAACAGGACGCGATTTTACGTCAGCATTTTTCAAACGAAGTAAAACAAAAATATTTGAATTATATGAAAAACTTCCTTATTTAATTGATTGCGTTGAAGTATTCATAAATATCGGCTCTTCTCCAGATATCGTTCTTACAAATGGAAATCGTTTTCTTCTTAATATGTATAGAGCTCTAAAAAAATATTATTCCATTGACAAATATAGATATTTTTAAGTTTTGTGAAAAATACACGTTACGTTAAACTTACTGCTGGCCTGTCATCCTCCAACGCCTGCTGCTACTTATCAGCATTTACGTCGTGTCTACTATGAAGTCCAAGCATGGCTTGGTAACGAAGTGGACACTGAAAACTGGGGGTGGGTATTGAAAGGTAACGTTTTGGAATCAATTCAGACTCTTGTTCCGCCTGCTTCAGACAAAATTCTCAATACTATTGCAAGAAAGGTTATAATTATAATTGGGCTGTAAAAAAGTGGATTGTTTTGTTCACATGTATGTAGCAATTGCTAAGGCCAGTCTTGCTTCAATGTTGAAACAAATACAACAGATGATGATGCTTATTATATCAATGAAGAGATACCTTATCCATATTTTTTCTTCCACAGTCTATAGAACACCAGCAAAAAAGTGAAAGAAGTAGAAAGCAAAGAAGAATATATCACTGTTAAAGAATTTGAAGATTATTTAGATGACAATTAAAGATGAATCCTAACACTGCTTTTAAAAAATAAGTAGAAAACTGTATCATAAAATTTGTTTCATTAAAATGAAGATAAAAAGAAACCTCTTCTGCATAGAAATACACAATTAACAAACTTTCTATGAACTATTTTCATGATAATTCTTACCGTTCAATCCTTTATCTACCGTATTATGGAACTGGCAAAAAAAATATTTCAAATATATTTTTTAGTTACTTAACAGTATGTTTTAAAGATATATGCAATAAAAATTATGCTATTATCTCATCATAATGATTAATGAGAATTTTGTAAGGGATACTTTATTGTACTATTGGTACATAGAGATTGAGAAAGATGTTTGGACTTTAAAAATATGCAAAAAGAAAATTACGTTTTATATTCCTTATATTTTTTCTAAGATTGATGGTAGATTTTTTTAGGCAATATAGGAATTCATTATAACACACGGGAAAATCGTAAAAAATGCCAAGCAAAAACAGCGAGAACACTCTATAAAATTCTTTCTTGAACGAAAACTGCTATACGATGGTCACTCTGAAATTCTTGAGATACGCCTAAGTAATTAATGTTAAACTTACCAAATTTTAGGTGTGTTCAAAGTAGTCTCATCCAGCATCAATGCACTTATGTAGGCGAATTTCCCAAAAATTAAATGCCTCTAATCATTCATTTCTTGGAATCGATGAAAAAAAATACGTTTATAGCCTAATCAATCTCATCTTCGGAATGAAAACGACGCCCACGCAAGTTCTTTTTAACCGACTTCAAAAAAGAAGGAAGGTTCTCAATTCAAACCGTATGTTTTTTTTATGTTTGTTAGCTCATAACTTCTGAACGGATGCTCCGAATTTGATACTTTTTGTTTCGTTGAAAAGGAGTTGGTCTGCAATAGGTCCCATTGTAATATCTTTACGATTTAAAGAAAATACAGGGAGCCCCAAAAAATTAGTCCCAACTCTTTTAACTGCTAAACGGCTGCAACTATAGTGATAAAAATTGTATGTAAGTATAGCAAAATGGCCATGCAGTACAAGGTTAAACCGCTTGCAGCGCCACCTGATGGAAAAAAGAGGAGTTTGTGTTCCTATCTCGAAAACAGTTCTAGAGAAAAAAGTGAATTACAAAGTTGAAGAATATCACTGATTTAGTACAAAAGATGGTTTAGACATTCATGCTAGTGTTCCTATCTCGGAAACGGTTCAAGACAGGGGAAAAAAGTGAATTATGAAATTGCAGAGCATCATCGATTTAGTACGAAAAGATAGTTTAGACATTGATGCTAAAAATACAATGCTAAAAACGTGTTTGTTCGTAATTTCTTACACTATGCACACTTAAGCTACATTGCACATGTTGGAGCGTAGTTGGTGAGATATATATGCTATATAGTTCAAAATACGGTTACTTGATACTATTTGTTTTGTTGTAAAGATCTTGGTCTGAAATAGTTCCCATTGTAATATCTTTACAATCTAAAGAAAATAAAGCGCCATCTGGTGAAAAACAGCGGAATTAGCGCTCCTATATCTCAAAAACGGTTCAAGATGGGAAAAAAGTTAATTACGAAGTTGTAAAGCATCATCGATTTACTACGAGAAGACAGTTTTTAGACATTATTGCTAAAACTAGAACGCTTAAATCGTGCAGTTGTTTATTCGCAATTTCCTACACTGTGCACACTTGAACTACGTTGCACACTTTGCAGTGTAGCGGATGACACGTATACTCTGTGGTTCAAAGTACTGTTACTGTAAGCGGCCACATCGATTAGCGCAAAGTCGTTATCAACCAACTTCAGAAAGGAGGGTGTTCTTAATTCGAGCTATGTGTTGTTGTTGGTGTTTGTAAGCTTATAACTTTGTAAGAGATGCTCTAATTAACCGACTTCAAAAAGGAGGAGTTTCTCAATTCAAAGCGTACGCTTTTTTGTTTTTGTTTTTGTTTGTTAGCTCATAACTTCTGAACGGATGATCCAATTTTGATACTTTTTGTTTCATTGTAAATATCTTGGTCTGAAATAGGTCCCATTGTAATATCTTAAAGATAAATAAATATATATATATATAGGGTACCCAAAAATATCAGTCGCGACTCTTTCAACCGCTTAACAGCTGCAGCTATACTAGTCACAAAAGTGTTATGTAGGTACAGTAAAGTGGACATGTGCTACGCGATACAACCGCCTACAGCACCACCTGGTGGAAAACAGAGGAGTTAGCGTTCCTATCTCGGAAACAGTTCAAGACAGGGGAAAAAAATGAATTATAAAATTGCAGAGCATCATCGATTTAGCACGAAAAGATAGTTTAGACATTAATGCTGAAAATAGAACGCTTAAAACGTGCATTTGTTTGTTCACAATTTCCTATTTTGTGCACACTTGAACGACATTGCATATGTTGTAGCGTAGCGGATGACATTTATGCAATGTAAAATTCAATGTATGGTTATTGTAAGAGATTACATCGATTAACGGATAGACGTTTTAAACCGACTTTATAAAGCTAGAGGTTCTCAATACAAACCATGTTTCTCATTGTTGCTCTTGTTGAAATTTGTTTGCTTATAACTTCGTAAGAGATGATTTTTTTTTTTATTTTTTTTTATTTTATTTTATTTTTTTTGTCGTAATGATCTTGGCCTGAAATAAGTTTCTTTATGATTTCTTTAAGATATAAACAAATTACAGGATACTCACAAAAGTCTGTTCTCACTCTAACTGCTCAACGCATGCAGCTACACTGGTAAAAGCAGAATGTAAGTATCGATGTTGAAACTTCTGACCGTCAGCTGCAATGCATATTTTGCTCTTTCCTTACATTAAGACTTTTTAATTTAACGTATGTTCATTCAATAGATAGTTTTTTGCTCATATCCGATAAAGACAAGAAAAGTGACACAACTAAAAAATGCAGCATTTGAGAAAAATCAACTTAAAAGTAACTTGACTAGAATAAAACTGGCACAACTGTCTCTCGAGTGGATAACTTTCTAGATGGAGATGTAACTTTTTTGTCCACATTGGGTGCATTTCATGTATTTTTCAGTGACATAAACCATTTTTTGAGTTATGTCACTTTTCTTGGACGTTGTGATTTGTGAAACTGCCGTCAAACGTCTTCTGGTGTTCTGCTGTATGAATAAAGTTTCACTGAAAAGAGAAAAATAAAATCTTTTTGTAAAAAAATAGAACCGACTCCAAAAAGCAACTGCTATTCAAACAACTGAAAAAAAAAAAAGTATGAATTTGCGCCTAAAAGTATAAAATAATTTTCTTCGCCAAACAACCTATAACACTACAATTAATCATAACTTTTGAAGTCGGCGCAAAATTAAATAGAAATTGATACCTTTATTCAATACAAAAATCAAATCCTATTCAAAATACACATCTCACATTGTCACCTGCAAAACGCAGCGGAAAACTACTTTGATTCAAGAAAACAAATAAGATTTCGTAAGTAGCAAAAGTTGGCGAAGATCCTGGTATCTGACGTCCTTGGGGAAAGAAAAACCGCAAAATTATCTGGCAAACATATTTAATTTCTTTGGGATATCATGACTATTTTGATAAGGTATATTAAGAGATTAATCAAGAATATGAAACAATACATCGTACAATATATATTACGAAAATATACATCTTGCGTGTGTACTTTTGCATTACTCTTTGATTGTCAAATCCAAAAGCCACCAAGGATGGTAGTTATCAAAGTTATACGAAATTTTCAAAGGAAACTCTAACTTCGTAGAAACGTAAATATTGTAAAGAATGTTCACTGTTCTGTGTAGATGCTACTAATGGACCAATTGTATGCAGTGATAAAATAATAAAGGAAACATGAAAATGGATCATTCGAGGAAACAGCATTTGTTACTACCGATCTAAAAACAAACCTTTAAAAACTAATTAAATTTTATTTAATTTTGCGCCGACTTCAAAAGTTATGATTAATTGTAGTGTTATAGGTTGTTTGGCGAAGAAAATTATTTTATACTTTTAGGCGCAAATTCATACTTTTTTTTTTTTCAGTTGTTTGAATAGCAGTTGCTTTTTGGAGTCGGTTCTATTTTTTTACAAAAAGATTTTATTCAGATTAAAAAATAGCCAAAAGTCACACATAGCTAGATCAGGTGAATAGGGTGGATGTTCCAGCACCTTGATGCGGTTTTGTTGAAGAAATTCAACTGTTAATCCTGCTGAATGAGAAGATGCATTATCATGGTGGAGAATGAGTCCTGTAACATTCACTTCTTTAAGAATTTCTGGAAAACATTTAGTAGTGTAACAGTTAACTGTGACTGTCTTCTGTCCTTTCAGCTTGATAGTTCTCACCAATCCTGTACTTCTAAAGAGAACGGAATACATTACTTTTTTCATGGCACGTAGTCTTTTCAGCGTTGTGGGTTTGCGATCATCTTCAAAGACTCATTTTGCTTTCTTGGCGTGTTGGAACATCAAAAAATGGTATGTACGTTTCACCACCAGTTATTGTTTTGGAAATAATGTGGTGACCACCATCATTAAGTAATTTAAGAGTTTCTTTGCTAATTCTGACACGCTCTTGTTTTTGATGCTCTGTTAAATTATGGGGAGCCCAACGGCAAACTAATTTTTTCATATGTAATTCTTCATGAATAATTTTATGTATTGCAGAGAATCCAATGTTAAGTTCCCTCTGTATCATATAGTAGGTACAGAGATTGACAAAATGTTCAGAGTAACCATCGTATGTACCGTCTAGTGCCATGTAGTGAGATGAAAGTGAGATACATATATGCTTTTTAAACTAATGAAACTTAAAATTACCGTCTAGATATAGGTATTTGTGAAAAACCAATTTTTCGACCTTTGCCTTCTATAAAAGTTTTTGAGCAAGTGAGATCGATGGGAACTTTTGACATTTCTGTACAAAATTTCAGCTCTATGCAATTTTTTTTCGAAATTTCAAGATTTTTTTTTTTTTTTTCTTTGTCAATTTTGACTGGACTATAATTATAATCTTTGTCAGAATATGATTAAATTGAGACCGTAAAATATATATATATACAGAGCTGCCAACTTTTTAACTTTTAAATCAGAATTGACACCAATATTTTTAAATGGAATATGTAATATATATTTTTGACGATTAATATTGCTGAAAACAGCTATAAAAATTTTCCGGTTTGAAGTCTCCCTTGAAAAACGGGAGACTTGGCACCTATGTATATATATATACATATATATGCGTGTGTGTGTGTGTGTGTGTGTGTGTAATTGTCCATCATATTCCAGTACTACTTCCCAGTAATTTCTTAGCGTATTCACTTTGAAGTACAATGAAATGCGACTGCCTAGAAAATATATGTATTTTTCTCTCTTTCAGAAACAATATCCCCCAGTCATTTCCTACAGTATACACCACAAAAATGTAATAAAATGTATGTATTTCTCATTTTTATAAAAATAATTTTTCCTGGCCACTTCTTTTCGTACTCATCTTAAAATATAAGAACACGAGAATCGTGAGACAATTCATGCACCGAGAAAAAAAATATACAATCTCCATCAAGAACGAATAAGTAGTCATTTTCTGAAACCCTAAACTAGAAATAAAGTTTTACAAGCTATGCATATAAGGTAAAAAAAAAAATAATAATAATAATAACCAGGACAGAAGAAGTGATCGAGAATTCCTAGTCTATACTATTCTAGAAGGTGAAACAATTTTATGAATAGTTTGAATCATTTGCATGCTAGAAAAATCTCACCTGATTTCCTATAATTGGGTTCTAAACCAAGAATATGATTACTAAAACTCGCCTCTTGAGTTCGCATATATTTACAGAGAATTTTATATACGTTTCATCACAATAATATAGAAAAACGATCTAGAATTACAATAGGGGTTTTTAGAACTCACTAGCAAAGGGAACTAGAATTTATACGGATGACATGGAACTATATTTACTAGAGGCACAATTTAGTTTCTAGATATCAAAATGTTTTTCTTAGTGTAATACTGGGAATGCTCTTTCGTTACTAAAAAAAAATTTTGCTAGAAAAAACTTCGTAGCTAATTTTTGTTGTTTAATTATAAGAAACACGTTTTTAAAAAGTTCCTAAGGATTTTGCTATATTATGCTTAAGCTAATTTTATGGATGTATAGAAAACTTTTGAAAAGAATTTAAGGTGATTCCATACAAATAAATTTTTAAAACATCACGAACATTTTGTCTGCAATTTCTCCATACATACACTGATTCTTATAATAATAAGGACACCCGTTTTTCTATATTAACTAAACACTGAAACAAATTAAAACAAATATTTTTTTTATTAATTTGAATTTCATTAATAGACGACATTTAAAAGTTTTATTGTTTTTCTATCTTAAAAACTTTAAATACGATAAAAAAAAAAAAAAAAAAAAAGGAATTTTTCAGATGTTCTCAATTATAAGGACAGCTCGAATCGTAGTAAATTTTTTTCAGTTATTCTTTAAATTAATATTTTAAGGGATCTCCTTTTAGGGTGTAGCAGTCAGACATTCTGTCTGGTGTATATATATACATATATATAATATTCAGTTTCAATACCACTTCATACAGCATAGACGATATTCTGAATACATTTAAACTGTTTAAAATTGCTTTCCACTTGCATGCACATTTTTAATATGATAAGTTAAGGTTTTTTTAACTTTTAGGCCACGGTAAAGGCATTAATACAGAATTTTCTTTCTTCAATTTATTGCTCTAGAAGTAGAGCAAAAATGTAAGTCTTGTTGAAAAAAAAAAAAAAATTATTATCCCATCACTCCTCTCTAAAATCTAACAAAAATCTGAGAATTCCACGTTTAAAATTTGCGGATATTCTCTTGATGTTCATAATAATAGAAAAAATTATTAAATTTATTCTGCCTTCAGTAGAAACAGCTCCCCAGAGCACCACAGATCCACCTTTAAAACGCCCGATTCATATCTGCCTTTAAAAAATCTGCTCTGTCTTTCGCTATCTTCAGATCGTGCCAGTAACTGTTAAAACCATTTGGTTAATCAAGAATAAAATGTTTTTTATCCAAAAATGCAAGATTTTACCATTTGTATTGTCTTTATTCAAATTTAATACAGACGTTCTTTCCTCCACGAAATGCTTATTGATTATTACAGGTTTTTTATTCATTTTAACATATTATTAATTATTTTAAACATGCATAAATGTTGACCGCAACCTTTCGTTAAAAATTACGAGCAAATTCAGCAGCAGTCATTATGAGTAGGACAGTAAGAGGAATTATGAGTCTTCGATCTCTGTAAAACAACTCAGATTTTGCACCAGATCTCTCTCTTATCGAACCAGCAGTTTAACGTTTGATCACATTTCCTTTAGCAATTTTAGATCTTCGAATATCATAAAAAATTCGACGGATTGAAATTATCCCTCCACTTAAAAACACATTTAACATATTTCACTACGTGAAGGTTCTTTCTTTCCAAAGAATTATCAGTAATGTCCGTCCAAGAAAAATTGACAGCTTACATATGAATTAATCTAGTCCAGTAGTTAACAAATTCGCATGTCAACTGCAATTTATCCGCTAGTAAGTTATAAAAAAAGAAAATAATCTTGATTGTCCCTGTAATTATGAAGATCTAAAAGCGTGGAGAAAAAAATATTTTGCATTATTTTTTATTAATTTTGTTTCATATTAAAAACATTGTAACAGTTTTGGTTTTTAGAGCACTATAGATATATTAAGTGCAATTAGTATAATCTTGTTCACAATTATTTTTACATTAGTTATTTCAAAACATAAAATGTCCTTATAAATATGAGAAGGAGTATATATATATATAAGAAACTTTTAAAATAAATATGTATATGATATACAATTAAAAATTATTATAATAAAACGTAAAACACAGAAAGCTAGCGCTAAAAGCTGCTTAGCTAAACAATGATTTTTAAATAAGAAATTTTCAAAATGAATATGTATATGATATAAAATTAAAATAAAAGTTTAAAGATTAGAAAAACCAACAGGGAAATTACAAACCAATGCGCATGAATATAGGAATAATTTAACAAATGAATGAAATGAAATGAAACCCCAAAAAACGCAGAAGTCTTCATCATATAGGCCCCTCCGTGTAGGGATAAAAAAGAAGTTTCTGAAATGAAAGGATAGTTTATTCCATTTCATTCCTTTGTTAAAGTATTTCTATATATATATGATAACAATAACAGTTATAACGGAAAATAAACAGATGATTATTTTGCTAATAACCCACAAAAGCCTATTCGGTCGTTAGTTAACAAAAATAAAATATTTAAATAATTTGACAAGTATTTTTTAATTTAAATATGAAAAGAAGAATAATACTCATTTTAAAGTGATTTCGATGAAAATACAAAGCATATAAAAATAGTACAAGAAGAAAAATACCATATAATTTTCTGAACCATTTCCTACCATGTACACTACAGAATATGGTGCAATAAAAATTTCCAAATAATATATGTATTTCTTCCTCTTGCAAAAATATTGTTTCTCAACCATTTCCCACTGTATCTATCTTAGAATATATTAAAGTGAAATTCTTGATAAAAGAAAAAAAAAGCATGATTTTCTTCTTTATATGAAGACACTTTCTCTTAGTAATCTGCTACAGCATTTATCATAGAGTTTGATGAAATGAGAATGTCCAGATAATGTATGCATTTTTCTCTCCTATGAAAATAATTTTTTACAACCACTTTTTATTGTATTTAGCTTATATTATGATAAAGCAAGAAACTCGAGACAATACATTTTTCAATCTCATGGGAAAAAACTTTTCTCAAGTCATGTTATAATATGATAAAGCGAGAACCCAAAAAATTCATTTTTTTCTCTCATATGAAAAAACATTTTTCAAGCCATGTTTGGGAAAAAGTATTTTCATATAGCATTCACCATAGCTGTATTTACCTACAGTATCCACCATAAAGTATGATGAAAATTTGAAGATAAAATTCGAGAGAAGGTTTCAAGATAATTTTGCTTAAAAAATAATTTTTCGTAGACATTTCCTGCTGTATCCACCCCAGAATATTATAAATTGAGAAAACGCAGTACTTTTCTTTGTGTAAACACTTTCTCTGAGTCATCTCATATACATTATCCACTATAAAATAGGATGATGTGAGGACTATAAAATGTGTGTATTTCTCTCTCTTATGAAATGTTTCTTCGAACTGTATCTACTTTTATTATTTTGTATTTTTTAAAAGTCAATAAATAGGTAATTTCAATGCATGATAGGAAGTAGAAGGACAGCTGCAATTAGTAATTTCATTTGATTTTCCTTTAGGCGGAAAAAATTAGTTGCACATTTTAATTTCCTTTTAATCTACTAAAGCAACGCAGAAAAATAAGAAGTACAATTAAAAGTTGTGCAATTTGTTATATCTTTCTTAAATTACTTTTTGTCTTTTCTTTTTACAGAAATTGTCCCTGTGGTAGAAACCATTTCGTCAATCTCAAAACCCTAAAATAAAACTTTTAATCACCTTTTTACTTCGAACAGCATTAGTTTTATCTGATTCTTTAACAAGACAGCTGCAGTGTTTACCAAGATAGTAATCCAGTAGAATTAAATTACCACTCCATTTGCATTCTTAATTACGAATATAATTTCCTGCATTTCGAGCAGTAATTTTTTTTACCTCCTTCATAGACAATCATGAACCTAAAGCTGCTGAGAACATGTGTTTTATTATACGAGTAGTAATTGTTATGAATCTTCATTACAAATGACCGTAATATTAATCATACACCTGAACACTTTGATAACATTTAGATTTGCAGGATATTATTTAAAGAGACTATTATCTTTAATCAAGTTGAGGCGAGGGTTGTTACGATTTTATGGTTGAAGAAGAATGATGATTGTGAAACGGATTTCAGCTGAAATGATTGATTGATCCAGGATGACATAATCCCTTATTTTATCTTATAAATGTAAGGGTGACGTTAGTTGTATTTGTATTGGAATGTATTTAGTACTCCTATTTACAGTACAGTAGGCAATAGAGTTTTATTATCTAACTTTAGATGAGCAAGTGCACTGACTTTCATATTTTGTTTGTTTGCGTATAATATTTGTCTATATATCTTTGAGTTTATCTATATATACTTGTTTGTATTTTATCTTCTCATTACATTTATTTATTCATTTTAAACTTATATCGTTATTATTATTATTATTATTATTATTATTATTATTTTTGACTGTTCAATTTTGGTATCCGAAGACGTTTAAAGAGTTATAAGAACAATAGGCACAGCTTTCTACGACAAAATTTTATGTATAAATTATTTTTATTATTATTCTTTAAAACAAATACTTACGTAGATAATTCACATTCATTAATTTAAACTTCATAAGCATTTTTTATAACGATTATTACTGTGATTCTTCTTGAAATTAAAAAAACAATGAGAAAAAAATAAATCAGTCAGTTTCCAAACATTATTAAACACATTTTAACTGTAACCTCTTTCATCGTTTCATGCCGGAAAAATATAAATTAATTATCTTATATTTAATGTAGTAAAAAATGATTTTTAAAAGTGCTGATGGTCGATGTCAATATGTTGAATAATAATTTCATGGGATTTTCCGATTTGAGTATACTTGTTTCGGAGATATTTTGGGTATGTAACATACTCAAAATTGATAAAATTTTGCTCATTTCTATGAAATCTTTTTTTTTTTTTTCAGTGAACTATTTATACAGTTTTCATGAGAAAGCATCCTATATTAAATGTAAATAACTAAAAGTGATTCAAGGTCTTCTAAAAATAATTAGAAGAATGAAAGCTCAGACAAACAGATAGACGGAACAAAGTCATATAAGGTGAAGCTAAGAGAGATTGCGCACATAGGGGAGCGGCAGGGAGGAGTACAATGGACGCTCTGAAACTCCAAGTAGCTCTACAATATGGTTAGCGGAGTTCCCACTTAAATGTGCACGTTCATTGCTTGAACAGTCTAAGATTAAACGTGGTTATTTTGTCTCGTTTTCAAAAACGTTTGCTAAAATTTTCAAAACTCTTTCTAGGATTTTTATAGAATGGTATTATTTTAAAATATTTTTAAATTAAGCGATTTCCTATGGACTCGTTTATAAATTTTACTTGCGGCAGGTGGTTGCATGAAAGTTGCATCATTCATAACAACAAGTGCAACGATTATAGACACCGACAGATTAGGTCAACAAACAAGAAACCATTCAAACTGAAAAGGAACTTTATTAATTTTAAGCTAAACATATTATCTAGTAACTAAATGTTACTTTTTATTATCTAGACCTGTTTTTTTTTTTTTTTTTTTTCCTCATCTACTTTTTTAATTTATTTTCTTTTAATTTTTAATCCTTTTTTTTTTTTTTTTTTTTTTTTTTTTTTCATTTTCATTTTCATTTTTAATTAAATTGAAATACCTATATGTAATACAAAATATTTGTTTACAGAAACCATATACCAATGTCATTTAAGTACAATTATCATTGTTAACAGTTTAATTGTAGTTAAAATTTAGCGCAATCTCTCCTACCCATTTGCGCAATCTCACCTACCCAATAATGAGAGATTGTGCAAAACAACTCTCTTGGTTTTATTATCGCTGTTGCTTCAACAATAAAATAGTAATGGAAATGCTTAGAAGAAGGATCACTTCAAAGTTATGCACAACAGTTTAGCAGAAATTTAAAATTTAGATTTTTTATAACGTTTTGCTGAATTGTAAGCAAACTCTCCTAGCTTTACCTTATGCTTTTCACCTTTCATGAAAAGTATATATATATATATATATATTTAATGAATTTGAACATTTTTGTGCAGCCTGGAAAAGAAGCAATTATGCTAATAATACTATTTCTAAAGGGACTATTTTACACTATTTCAGAATGTGGGGAAAGGTTACTACCATTTTTGTCCCTGTAAAATCACTTTTAAATGTTTGGAAATATATATATCCAATATTTAAAATGTAAAGTGTTCTTTAAAGGAATAATATATGTCATAAGCTTCTCTCTCTCTCTCTCTCTCTCTCTCTTTTTTTTTTTTTTTTTTTTTTTTTTTCGTGAATTATTATCTTAGTTTCTTAAAATTTTGCATAGATATGCACTGAAATTTAACAGCAATAATTATATTAAAATTTTTCCAAAGGTATTTAACTTTCAAAATTTAAACTCAAAATTTAAATATATATATACATATATATATATATACCGCTGAAGAGTTTATACTTCAATTTTTAAGCATTTTTATCCAATTATTATTTCTGTGGTCCTTTATTTACTTTCTCCGTCATTAAGTTTAATGGTCCTTTTTTATTATTATTATTCATGTCGGCGTAAGTAATTTAAATTGTTTTTGTCTCTTATCGGTTCTTAATCTGTATCGCAACATTTTTGTGTAAGTCTTACCTATATGTTACAATCAGTTCTATTTTTATTGCGTTGGTATTGTTTTGTATCTATTAATTGCTAAATATTAAGCTTAAATTTTATTACGACAACTATCATTTATATACATACATATATGTATATAATATTTAATGTTTAATTTCTCTCTATGTTAACCTTTCAGTTTTTTAACACCACCACTTTTTAATAACAAATTCCAATAAATGTAATAATCTTATAAAATTGTTGCAAAGTACTACTATTTGTAAACAGTAGTGTAAACTCTTTCATCAAATCCGGAAGACTTCGCAGCTATGTTTTAGTTTAGCAATACATTTTAAATATTTTTCGTTATTACTATGAGGATTCATTAAAATATTATTTAAAAAAAAAAATAATAATAATGTTTGAAAGCTAAAAATATTGCACGAAATTTTAATATTAAAACAAATAAACAAACAAACAAAATTCTTAATTACTTAAATATTTTCTTAATTTAATTTATTAATGAATTCGCGATGAAATATTGTTTAGAATATATTATGAAACTGTGATGACATAAAATCAAGAGAAAAATAATGATAATAATTAAGTATCAGGAAGTATTTAAAAAAATTTTAAATTTTGACATTTTGACATTTTCCAAAATTTAAATAGTATTCAAGAAATTTTAATATTGTTATCAAAATTATTAAAGGACTGACTCATCCGCATTTTTCATACTCTTTTTTTTAGCAGTTTGATTGTTAATTTCTATCAGCAACTTACTCTTTTATAAACAACATAAACAGTAAGATCATGACTCGACAAATATTTACCTAACAAAACAGTATCAGGTACACATTTTTTAAATACGAGTTAGCGCTTTAATAATTTTGCTGCCGATTGTATATGTCTATACACTCTCAGAAATGGATACGAAAATTTCACGAAAATTTCTTCATTATTGACGAAAGTATTCCTAGGAATATGCTCCGAGCGAACATTTCGTCAAATTGAGAAAATTACTTTCGTCACTTGTTTGAACATACGAATTTCGCCAAAAGTAAACATACATTTTTTCATCCTAGTTTCGTGATACAGACTAAAATAAGAATTATAGAATTATAAAATTACCTGCAAGTTCGTTGCTTTAAACATTAAATCCTAATTATATTTAATGAAAATATAAATAAAACAGAACAAACAAGTAAAAGTCATTTGGACATTTATTTGACAGCTTTGAGACCTATAGTTACAATGATTTATGTCTCAATTGATCCATATTTTTACAGAAATTCACAGAAACAAGCGCACACAATATATTGTAGACATAGGACATCACAAACATCCATGTCCGCACCGGGATTCGAAACCGAGACCTGAGAATCCAGAAGGCAGTGCCATACCGACAGAACCACCAGTCCGGCAAATAAAAGTCCTTGTAACGTAAAGTCGAAACAATACAGGAAAAAAAAAAACCAGTATGGCGGTAATGAAAGCTAGCACATGCTATTGTGAGTAAACAGTTTCGTCAAATATTTGAGAGTTCACGTTTCCTCAAAAATCACGTGATCGCTTGACGAAATGGTTGTCAAAAACAACGAAATTAAGCCGGAGGATGTCTGAATCGTCAAACTTGAGTATATTATTTCCGAGAGCGTAAAGATTAATGCTTGCATGCAAAAATAGTTTGAGATTAAATTTTAAAACTGGATGCGTCCAAATGAAAGTGATATTTTGTGCAGCTTTTACGAATACTGGAAATCAATGTAAAACTATTTTTTGAATTGTGTGATTCCTAAATAAATAAATAAAAAAGTGCTAATCATATAATATTTATTTGGATTTTCTTATCCTTATTTTTATTTATTTCATATCTTTTTTTTTTTTTTTTTTTTTTTTTTTGTATGTGTGTCTTATTATTAAGTAAAATGCATGATATTTATCGATGTTTTGTACCACCAACAGATTATACCTCTGGGGTCACAGAAGTGGAAGAGATGAGTACGAGACCGTCGACAATTTCTCATAGCTTAACACAAGTACAACGTAAAACTCGACCAACCAACCAATCTTCTTACAACATATTTAAAGTTTCATTCTTCCTTTCTTTTATCATTTTTTCTTATTTTTATTATTCTAAAGATGTTCGAATCATGTAAATATTATAACAACGACGATATTTTTAATGATGCACCCATTCCCAGTAATTATTTTATATTTAATTTCCTATTTTAAGCAAATTTTATTATTAAAAATTGTGCCCGTATTCTTATTTATTGACCCACTGTGCAACAATTTTATTTCGTTTTTTTTTCTTTTTTATTCAGACAAGAAAACTTATTCACAGAAACAAAAATTACCAGCTTTTTATTTATTTATTTATTAACCTTAAAAGAGAAAGGATATCCACAAGAGATTAGATGTAGTTATATTATTTCAAACTGCGCCTAATTTCATAAGCAATCTATTCATTTTAGTAAAACGATTAATCCACTGATAAATAAGAGTTCACCCAAGAGTACACCCCTTCTCATATTTATAAGGACATTTGATGTTTTGAGATAGCTAATAAAAAATAATTGTAAATGAGATTATGCTAAGTGCGCACTTAATGTATCTAGTATTCTAAAAACCAGAACTTATAATTTTTGTAATATAAAGTAAAATTAATAAAGAATAATGCAAAGTATTTCTTTCTGCAAGTTTCTAGACGTTCATAATTATAAGGGCAATCAAATTTTTCATATTTTATTTAACTTACGAGTGAATGAATTACAAATTTGTTAGCTACGGGACTAGATCGATTCATATTATGAGCTTTAAATTTTTCTCGAATGGACATTACGGGCAATTCTTTGAAAAAAAGAACATTTATAAAGGGAAGTATGATAAACATGTTTTTCTAAGAAGAAGGTTAATTTCTATTCACCGTTTATATAATGAAATTTAAAGATTTAAAACTGATAAAAAAATTTTGATCAAACTTGAAATTTTTTGTTCGATAGCAGAGAGATCTGGTGAAAAATCAGAGTTGCCTTACAGAGAACAAAGACTAGTAATCCATCTTACTGCTCTACTAAAATTGTCTGCTGATGAATTTGCTAGTAATTTTGATGGAGAGGTTTGTGTTCAACAATTATACGTGTTCAAAATAATTAATAATATGTTAGAAGAAATAAAAAACCAACAATAACCACAATAAGAATTAAATGGGGAGGGGGGGGGGTAGAGCATCCGTATTAAAGGGGAATAAAGACAACATGAAATAGTTGCATTTTTGGAGAAAAAATGCTTTATTGTTGATTAAAAAAATGTTTTTAAGATTTATTGGTATGATCTCAGAATGGTGAAAGACAGAGCAGGTCTTTTAAAGGCAGACATGGATAAAACATTTTAAAAATGGATCTATGATGCCTGCTCCGTTGAGCAGTTTCAACTTTAAAGAAAAAAAAAAAAAAGGTGCATTTGTTTATTACTACGAACTTTAACGGAATGTCCACAAATTTTGAATTCTTAGATTGTTATTTGCTTTTAAGAAAGGGGGGGGGGGGAGTAATATTTTTTTTCTCAGGAAGACTAAGATGTTTGCTGTAATTCTAGAGCGGTAGAAAAGGTTTGAAGAAGGAAACATCAATATTTTTACCTTTCTCGCGATCTAACAGTCGAAAAATATTGAACTTATATTAGAAAAGGGCATGCAAGTAGAAAAAAGTTTTTATTCATTTATAACTATTGAACATATAATCTCTGTTGTTTGAAATGGTACTGAAACTGAATATTAAACAAAAATTATGCCAGACAAAATGTCGGACTGTTTCACCATAAAAAGAAGTTCCACAAAACATTAATTGAAAAAATAACTGAAAAAAAAAAAAAAAAAAAAAAAAAAGATGAACAATCGATCTGTCCTTATAATTGAGTACGCAGGAAAAAAAAAAAATCTTTTGACCGTATAATAATTTTTTTCAAATAGAAAACCAATAAAACTAATATCGTATATTAATGTAATTAGTAAAAAATATATTTACTTCAATAACAGTTTTCTGTATTAAATTAAAGTAGAAAAACTGTTGTCCTTATAATTATAAGAACCAGTGTATATGCCATGGTATATAATGCACATTTATTTAAATTGAAGGTAGCATGCTTTGTAGAAATTGTGGCGAGGGGGAGAAATAATACATAAATCTAATCAATACATACCTTAAAACAAGGCCTCGGAAAATTAGCGTGCCTATCTTACGATTTATATGTGCTCAAAAGAATGATGGATGAACTGCTTCCGCTAAGCCGGTGAAAGACTTAAGAAAGTCCGTCGCAATTATAGATTTTAAAAGAAAGTCCATAATTGCGACTGACGTATTCACCAGCGCGACTGTTGATGATATCAAAATAATACTTAGATTCGATTTCAATAGATTTATGTCATCACTTCTGACATAAGAATAGGTATTTGGATGATAAGCAGGCTCATAATTTAGGTTTTCTCTAATACTATCATGTATAACAAGTGTAGTGACTAACATATAAACTGACCTGGACTTTGATTTGATCATGGGAAGACGGTAACATACTTACTGGTCGCTACAAAATAGAAAAGTATAATGCCGCTACTGTGTAGTAATTCTCAATGCTACAGACATATTTGTTAAGTTTACTAAATGTTGATATTTGAATTCTGATAAGGTATGAAGAGAGAATCTTGTTCATTGAATACTGTATTCATTGATGTCTATTATAAACAAGTAGGATTTAAAAGCCTGGTAAGTTAATTTGCTTTTAACTACCAAATATGATAACGATAAACAAGATATTCTACAATTTGTAAGCTAAAAGATGTACGTATGATAGAGACTTTTGTATGGATTTAAAATTTTTGGTGATACGACAAAAACAAAACCGTAAAGACTGTCAAAGTTATAATTTTATTTCTATATTTATATGTTCATTTTATTATTATTATTATCATGATTATTTAGGAATTATTCTTATTATTTATTATAATTAACTATAGTCTCAGAAATCAGTAAAGAGATGGAGAGGAATATAAATCCAAATTTTTAATGTTTGGGAGCTTACCACATTCTTATATTATCGTAACATATTCTAGAGGTAGTTAAATTATTTCGATATAGAATGTAAATAAAAAAATTTCACCATTTCTAAAAAACCTACCTTATATTAAATGCAATTAAATTTTATTTTAAGATTCAGTTAATTCTATAATTAGCATTTTATAATTTTAAAACATATCAATTTCAGCAAGATTATATGTTAGTGGTTTTTAACCAATACAAATCTGTGCAATAAGTGAGTGTATATAAAATATACTCTCCATTTTAACATTGCTCAGAAAATAAATCTCTGACAGAAATTGTTATTACACCTTATTTCTTATTGTTATATTCTTTAAAATAATTCATATTAAGATAGAAAACAAAAATATGTTGCAAATCTATACATTATTTAGGTTTTGAATTTGGGTTTGCTTCGCTCAGCGGTCATTGTTTTGCTATTTTGGGTCAATTTGACTGAGGTCTACGACTGAAAGCGGATCCTTAACCACTACGAACACCCATGCTTTATTCGGGATTCGATTTTCTGTTGTACCCATTTTAATTCACTCGAAACATTTTTAAGGAATGCAAGAATAAGGTAAAGGTAAATGGTTTTATTTTCGAACTATCAAAAAGTGATAAAATTTCGTATCTTCCAATTTTATCTTACAAAAAGGAAACATAATAAGCGTGGACAATTGCGAGAACTACGGTCGGTAACAAAAGTCTCCGAATAACACTAGCAAAAATTCCTATATAGAAAAGGTACACTTAATACAGTTTTGTTAAATAAATCCTTGTTGAATCCTGTTCTTAGTCAGTCTAAAAATAGGATTCGAGAAGGATTTATTTAACAAAACTGTATTAAGTGTACTTTTTTTATATAAGAATTTTCGCTAGTGTTCGGAGACTTTTGTTACCGATTGTACATGTACAGTCGGCTGCAAAATTATTCGAGCACTAGCAATAATCCTAGCCAAAAAAAAGGTACACTTAATACAGCTTTGTTAAATAAATCCTTGTCGAGTCATGTTCTTAATCAGTCTAAGAACATGATTCGACAAGGATTTACTTAGCAAAACAGTCTTAAGTGAACTTTTTAAATATAGGAATTATTGGCTAGTGCTCGAATAATTTTGCAGCCGACTGTAAGTGAAAGTGATAAAAGAAATAATTACTTCATACTAAGTTGTTTTCCATTTTAGTGAAACAAAAAATAACGATGTTGAGATGCATAAAACTTTAAAAGTAGGATGCATTTTTTAAAATAATGTTTTGAAAACGAAATTTTGTCGCAACCAATACTCACCTCATCGAAAGTGATAAAAACATAAAGATAAATTTTAAAAAAAGAAACATTAAGGCAGAAGGTTTTAATGTAGAATTTGGTCTCTGAATAAATCCCCACATGCGCAAAGATCATTAATAGCACAGCGCCAGGAGTTTGGAAAAAAAAAAAAAAAAAAAAAAAAAAAGCAAATTCCTTTAGAAATCCTAGTTGCAACAGGCGATCTGTTGCATTCTGGTACGCAAAAAGCAATTAATACCTAGAGCAGGGCGTCCCAAAAAACACAGAAATGTACTAAAAATCTAGGAATTAGTAAAAAAAAAAAAAAAAAAAAAAAGGGGGGGGGAGGGGCATACAATTAATTAAAAAAAAAAAAAAAAAAAAAAAAAAAACATAGAAAAAAAAATCTCATCGAAAATAAATTATTGAATTCCCGAAAGAATCTTGAAGTAGCAACCATGTTTTGAATATGTAGTTCTTGTATGCTTTAAATTTTGAAAGGATGTTCTATTGGTAGATCAAATAAATTACTTTGATAGCTGGTTTATATTAAAAAAGGATTAACACGTTTGATAATACAAAATCCATATTTAATGATGCATCAAATTTAATCGATAAATAAATTATGTCACATAAATTTTAAAAATATAATAAAAACACCCTTTTATTCAAAAATGTATTAAAAATTCTGAATCATCGGAAAAACATTAACAAGTAATCACTAGACATGACACCGATAGACTGATTTTTATCCTGAAATTTGTCCCTTGTGAGATAGGGCACTTACAGTATTGTGTTGCTTACACTTACAGTACATTTACTTATACTGACAGCACAATACTTGCATATTGTACTGTCATCGACCATGTATTCAGGTGTAAAATTTGTGTAAAATCAAAAGTTAATCATAAGATTTGAAACAAGATTTTTGCACCAGGAACCTGCTCCTGGTTAGATAGATTTCTAAAAGTACTAGAGTACTGCATTTTCATCGACTATGTACGAGTGTGGATATTTGAGCAAAATCGATTAAACAGAAGGGATTAAAGATGCATCGCTAAATTTTGAAACAATTATGCAGATTTTTGCCCTTGAAATCTGTTCCTGTAGCTTGATAGATTCAAAAAAGTTCTGACGTATTATATTGTACACGAATATGGACTCGTGTGTAAAATTTGAGAAAAATCGGTTTGACAGAAGTGGGTTGAAAGTAAATAACAAAATTTGACACCGACAGACAGAATTTCGCTCCTAGAATCTGCTTCTTGTGAGATAGATTCCTAAAAATACTGGTATATTCATATTGTAATGTCACTGAATGTGTACTCGTGTGCAAAATTTGAGAAAAATACGTTTATAAGATGGGATTAAAAATGAATAGCAAGATTTGACATAGGCAGACATATCATTTTCCTCTGCAATTTACCTTTGGTAAAGTAGATCCCTAAAAATTCACACATTGTATTGTCATCAATTATAAACTCTTATGCAAACTTTGAAAAAATCAGATCAGTGTAAGTGGGCTGAAATTTACTGCAAGATTTAACCCAGATACACAGAACAATCAAGTTTAATAAAAACATTTAAAAAAGAAGCGTTTTAAACAGTCACTTGAACTACGAATAAAAAAGTTTCGCAAACAATTTGAAGATCTAATTTACATAAGTTTATATTGCAGTTGATGTTTAAACCAGAAAGTAATGTATAATAATTTGCTGATTCATAAATATTATAACACCTTAATCACTGCAAGCGAATTCTGTGCCCTTTTACCTCTCATTCCTCTTTTTTACCCTTCCTTCAAAGCTAAAACTGATTCAACTCATTTTTAGATGCAGTTTTTTTTTTTCTCCTGAAAACATATAGCATGTCATTTCTGCTTTCGCAGTGTATTTAATATATCATCCAATAATTATACCCTTTGTACTCAATGACTGACGATTATTGATTATCTAACCACCAGCGATGAAAAGAGCAAGCAAAAGTTTAGCCACGTTTGAACCTTTCAATGAGATTTTTACGTGAACTCGATTGTGGAAACAGCTGTTTAAAATTACATCTTTTACAATCAGACGCGGGCGATAGGAAAAAGAAATATGTTTCGATTGATTCTCTCTCCCCTTTCAATGAAAGAGTTTAATTTTTTTTAACACCTTTTGATTGTTTTAAACATACGTGTCTCTTTACAAAGGGATGAAAATTGCTTCCGATTCTTCACCTGTAGGAAATATTCTAGGGTTGTAAATTTTAAAACTTTTGGCGAATATTTAATACCGTGAAGTTATATTTGGCGATAACGCGAGCTCTTCCGGATAAAAATTAATACACTAACATTCATTAGCTGAGATATAAAATATAAAAGAAAAGTTAACGACACATAAATTAACACAATAATGAAATTTTCATGTATTTCGGATAAATTTTCAACCACTTTCAATGAATTTAACTCTTATATGAAATTAAAGAAAAATACCTTTATATTACACTCGGATATGTTTCTGCGATACTGTAAACAAATCATTAATGCTAATAATACCATTTTTTTTTTTTTTTTTTTTTTTTTTTTTTTTTTTTTTAAGTGTCCTTTTATGCATCTGAATAATGTACATTAATTTTAATATGTGTAGTGCAATATAAAAATATTAAAACATATTTTAAGAAATATCTTTTATTGGTAGTGATTGTTCGATTTTTTTTCTTTTTTTAACACGCTTTTATTAGCTTCACCTGTATGTATGTTTGTATGTATGTATGTATATTTGTAACTGCTCTGGGAGCAAACAAAAAAATTATATTATAAAAATATACTTTCCTTACGTGAACGATATGGCGTTGCGGTAAGGCTCCGCGATACGAACCTAAAGGTCCAGCGTTCGATCCCAGTCAGGGGAGTTATTTTAAAAATGGTTTTTGTTTAATTCTAAGTTATTTTAATTAAAGATTTAAATGTATGTAAATATTATGGTGTGTCACTCACACGATTTTCTCTTACCCTGCATTTTAATACTAGGATAGATATTTTGTGCTTTTTTAGTTCACATTTCTATAAAAGCGTGTTCTTTAATTTTTTAAAACTATAATAATATTTGTCTCTCTGTGCACAAAATAGTAATGCTATTCCATTTTCAAAAGAGAACGGAATAAAGGAAAATGAAATGTTCAAAAGAAAATTTTTCATTTTGAAAAGAAAACATATCAACCTGTATAGTATAGGATAGTTCAGATTTAATGCCTTAAAAAAATGTTTGCTGAAATCAATTTTTTTATGATACATTTTAATATCTTTAGTT
Source organism: Salticus scenicus (assembly GCA_963930645.1). Lineage (NCBI taxonomy): Eukaryota > Metazoa > Arthropoda > Arachnida > Araneae > Salticidae > Salticus > Salticus scenicus. Next base: position 322,109,625 of record OZ005654.1, read on the forward strand.
TGTACTAAATGTAATAAAATTAACACATTCCTTTTATATGAACAAAAGTATATTTTCAATAGAATAAGATAGGAAAAACATTATTCATACACAAAGATTCAGAATTATTAATAAAATAATGATGGCAGTTCTTTACTAAATTATACCATAGCAGTAAAAAAAAATCATTTCTGTTAAAAAGTAATAAATAAAGTACTTTGTACTCAAAAACTATAAATTGTAAAAACTTACAACAATTGTTACGTTTAAAATAACAACACGATCTTTCTGACATGAGTAGCAAACAAAGCGTTATAATCAGAGCTGCCAACATTTTAAACTTTTAAATCAGAATTAACACCAGTAATTTTAAATGGAATATGTTATATATATTTTCGACGATTAATCTGATACTATTAAGTGAGCAATATTTGTATGTATATTTCACTGTTCTCGAAAACGGTAGCTCGGACAGTCACGAGATTTAACACAAAGGTGCCCCCCGAAGGATCATTGCGCACATCGAAGTCAGAATTTCGAATTTCTGTTTAGTTTTCTTTTAATTAATAAAAATATGAAAATAATAAGCTAATAATAACAAAAAATTAGCCATTGAAATTTAATCCATAATTTAATTGTTGCCAAAAAAAAAAAAAAAAAAAAAACGAGTTTATTTATTTTTTTTTTTTTTTTCCAACAGGAAAATAAATAAATTTATCTAAACATGAACAATCCGCGATTGTAATGAAATGCTCGCCCTCTGGTGGGCTAAGGTGAAATTACAATAAACATGGTTTAATTCGAATTCCATACAGCCGCCATTGCTTGCCGATATTTAGTTTCACATATATTTATTGAATAAAAATGAATAAATCCGGTAAAAAAGATAACACATACTGTTGTGTGCTACTGTGTAACTCCAAAGTATCAAGAAATCCAAAATTGAGCTTCCATTTATTTCCAAATGACAAATTTAAAATTTCAGTTGCTTCGGCTAATGGAAGTAAAGAATTAATCAGATGATTTGAAATTAATATTTGTTCAACTTCAGTTAAAAATCTACTTCCGATCGAACTTTGAATAAACTGAAGTATTTTTTCCAAAAGCAATCAATTTTCCATAATGTAATGGTGGAGAAAATATAGTACGAATAACAAAAAGAACACTAATGGAACACACGTGGCTAATGTTTACTAACAACTGCAGTGTTGAGAAAGCGCCATCTATCGATCATTACAATCGCGGATACTAACACATTACTGATCGCAGAGCTTCCAAATTTGGCATATAGGTACCTGGGACCCTACAGGTGTGCACCTCATCGAGATTTTTTTCGAATTTGAATTTTTTAAATTAATGTTTTTTCGATTTTAAAAATTGGCTTTTATGTTTCATTTTTCATGAATTTATTATTCGATTGTAATCGTCTGCGTATCTTAGCAACGGCTATATTATGCAATGTATTTTTTATTTAATACATTTATTTGAGGGCGAATCTTTTTTCTCTTTTTAATTTATTATATTTATTGAAAATAAAATGGTAATGCAGTAGAAAAAATTAAATATATTAAATTTAAAATTTAAAAACGTATTTATAACAGTTATGTTTATGTATAATTTTTGTAGTATAACAACAATTATTTTTCATTTGTTAATTTAATTTCTTTAAAAGTTTTTTTTTTTTTTTTAATTTATAGTATTTGTCAGGAAATAATGGTAGTATATAGTAGAAAGGATTAAACTGATTGGAATTTATTTGTTTTTTATGTATTTAATTCCTGCTAAAAGAAAATCTACTTTTTATTTTATTTCATTACATTGGTCGGAATCAAATTGTAATACAGTGTAAATAGCATGAGCAGTAAAATACTTGGTTTAAAAACTAAAATATTTAATAGACGCTGAGATACAGTTTTCTTTAAAATCGTAGTTCTTAAATAATGGCAGACCCACCTATCGTCAATAAATACCCATATTGAAATACATAGGAAAGAGATTTCTGCAGGCAGTGGGAACCTGCTCCCGATACAGTGCGGGGAGAGAAAGAGCTGCCGTAGTCAGCGAGTACCCGATGCGAGGTCTAGAGCGATTCCAATGTAATTATTTTAGCTTTTATTTATAATGTGATGTGAAAAATAAATAATGATCCAATTCTTTTGGAGATTCATTTAAATATAGTGGCCAGCGAAGCGGGCGTAGCCTGCTAGTATTACCATAAACAGCTATAAAAAATTTCCGGTTTGAAGTCTCCCTTGAAAAACGGGAGACTTGGCACCTATGGTTATAATGTTTGCGTACAAAATTCTTTATTTAGGTATTAAATTATACTATAACCAGCATAACTTTTTTTTTTTTCACAAGGTAAAATATAATAAATGTAGGCTCATTAATAAGAAAAAAAAAAAAAAAAAAAAAAAAAAAAAACTTCTATTAAAATTCCGGATAAATAAAAATAGTGCAAATGCCACACAATTATTTTCTTAAGAAAATAAAATATGTCGTGCTACTTCTTTTAAAGTTAAGTTTAACATTAAGTAGCTTCAATTTTTCAACACATTAACTTTTTAGCTGAATAATATCATTTCTGATGTTTTCTAGCCAAAGCCCGCCCTACGCCCAAATGTGAATTCTCACATTATAAAAATTTGCGTGACTGTGCCGTTTTCGAAATCCTGTTTCCTTGCTGCCTCACACGTTTAATGTCAGGGGCTGGTCTTTCGTTTCCACGGAGGAGAAATTCAAATTACATGGCTATTAAATCTACATTTACATTCGGTATCAAACTGAAAAGCAGTGGATAATTTTCCGGTACTTCACGAATTACATGGCAAATGGTTTGTTGGGTGGGAGAAATAAACACCTATTCGATTACAAGGAACTCCATAAAGACGTTTTTGACTTTCTTTTTTCAAGTTGTTACATATTTCTTACTGTTGTAACAATTCACAGTTTATTTTACCTTTCACGCTATATATTGTTTAGATGAACATCGTACTAGATTTTTTTTTCTGGAAAACACGATATTTATTTCTGCAATATTTGGGTTGCTTAGAGCAGTCATGACCCCTCCACCCCTTACAAACCCCACAACTTAAAAGAATATATATATATATATATATATATATATATATATGTATACATATTATATATATAATTATTATTATTATTATTATTATTATTATTATTATTATATTTATTTATAAATATTTTTTTAATGCTTTAAGAACTTTAAAATAAAATTGCATAATTTATTGTTACTTGAATATATCTTAAACTATTATTTCTATGCTCAACGGCTCTAATTTGCATATTTTCCTACATATCTATAAATAGAGTTTTCAAAAGCAACAAGCGGCCTTATAAATTTCGAGGCTTTTTACCACAGAAAATCATTCATACACCAATGCATAATACCTAGATAAAAGTATTTTTTAAAGTGTATAAATGCAATTAAAATTTTTATTTTTATTATTATTATTTCGATAATTATCACATAATTCCATCGAATTGTACATTGTTTATTTACTTATGGTATTGTTTTCCACTAGTAATTTTTTTGTGACCCCGAAATGTGATCTCCCCACATGCTTTTTTTTTCTCTCAGAACTTACGTCGAGGCATTGAACAATAATTTAAGTCTTTATTTTGCCTTGTCACACATCTAGAACTTTTTTTTTTATATATACAGTTTAACACTGAAAATTTAATTCCCTACCTTAATAGTGTATGGGCCACTTTAATAATAGGATTTTTGATTCATATGGATGCCGTATAAAAATTGAAATTTTGTAAATCTTAAAATGGATATTGCTAAATTTTTTGTTTGTTTGTCTATTTTTATTTTGAATATCCCTACCATCATTTTACAAAGTTCGCACCCCGAAAGGTGTGTGTCCATGTAAGGGATATGAATTTATTGTATAAATAAATAAAGTTTTAAACGGAAAATTATATTCTTTGATATTTAAATCCAATGCCTTTTTAATTTATGTTGGTAAAAAAAAATTAAATATTTTTATTCATAATTTTTTAATTATATGAATCCAAAACATATATACTATATTTATTTTGCTAACTTATAGAAAATTACAAAGATCGAAAATGATGAAATAAATAAAATGTCTATAAAACAAATAGAGGCTGAAAACCAAAACTTTAGCTTGACACTTTCATATCTAAATAACAATAATATTAATAATAATTTAAAAAAAATATATACATAAACCAGTTTCCAGAATTTTTGGACTTCGAGCTGAGACAGAATAATTACACGATAAAAAAAAACTTTTTATATACCATGTTTTTTAAATTTTCTGTTGAATCATATAAACGCTACAGAAGGCAGCGGGAACCCGGAGCAATTGGCTAAAAGTATTAAAAAATTAATTGCTATCATGTTTTGAGCTATTATAAAAGTTTCAAATGGCTTAGCTAGCCGGTAAGTTAGTTAAAAATCGATTGCAAGCTTTGTATTGGTAACGCTGCCGAAGGTAGGAGGAACCCGAAGCAGTTGGTTAAAAATATTTAAAAAATGTATTTTCACCATGTTTGGAACTATTCTGAGAGTTTCAAATGTCTAGCTAGTCGGGAAGTTAGTTAAATAAATTTTCTGTTGAATCATATAAACGCTGCCGAACACAGTAGGGACCTGAAACAGTTAACTAAAAGTATTTAAAAAAATGTATTGTCACGGTGTTCTAAGCTGTCTTGAAAGTTGCAAATGTCTAGCTAGTCGGGAAGTTAGTTAAAAATCGATTGCAAGATTTGTACTGGACAAACGAGCAAACAAGCAAACAAACAAACAAGATTCGAAGTTAATAAAAACATGGTAAAAATGAGCTAATGCGCGTTGCTATGTATCACCTCTTCTTTTTAATTACCCTTTTCTTTCTTTTTTTCTTTTTTGTAAGAAATTAGGTATTCGTAAGATTGTTGCGTCAAAATTAAACAAATCCGATTACTTAAAAAAACAATTTTAAACAAATAAAATTAATAGTTGATCATTCGTAAAAAACAAATAAGTAAATAAATAAAAATTATACATATATTTCTTATAAAGAAAAATATCGTGCTGTAATCATGTATGTTGATGAATAGAAGGAAATTCATTATGTTTAGTACTTTATCAACTGTATTTAAAGAAAAAATATTGAGTTGTAATATTTAAAATACGCGTGCACTAAATATTTTTTTGCTCATAGTACGGGGTTTGTTTTTAATTAATTACAATCTAATTTATTTTGATATTTTTTTTTATATAAAACTAATATGTTGTGGCCATTACCAAACACTTTTCTACATAACAGCGTCACCTACCATTTAACACACACGAAAACATAATCAACATTGGTTCTCACCAAAAAGATTTTATAAAGGGAAATCGGTGCAGATTTAACCAATAACCAATAAAATATAACCATACGGGAAGTCGCAGAAAGCAGCGCCTCCTGTCTGCCGATATAAAGCCGAATTTACGCCAGGATTCTTTTCGATAATGACCATTCCACAAATCATGTTTAGGGCCTTTATAGAGTATAGAAGTTAAGATATTATCTTCCCACAAACAAGAAATAATGCAGCTTAACAGCGCCATCTCTTGGTCAATGTGTACCACGTGGAATAAGCATCGTGTTTTATAATGACCCTCTTACATATTAAATTTGGTGCAATTATAAGCTATAGAAACTGAGATACAGCCTTTATTAATCCTTTATCTACCGAGGTACTGTAAAGTAACATTAGTTTAAAAAGAATATGAAGTCGAATTTATAGAGGATACGTGAAAGATATTTATAAGAATAGAACCATATGTACTGAACATTACCCTTTATTACGAGGCACTAAATGCTACATGTAGCCGTTTTTATTCCGGAAAGGATTTTATAAAGTGCTCTCGCTATTTTTTCTTGTCATTTTTCACGACTTTCCCGTGCGTTATAATTAATTCCTATATTAGTTCAAGAAACTCTCATTAAAAGTAGAAGGCTTGTTGCATTTGCTTTGTATTGCTATGCAAACTTTCTTTTTCCAATAAAATTTCAGTTTCTTCCTTTTTGAGTTGTCAACTATATTTAATGTTCTAATTATGCAGTTAAACACAATGTGATCAATCGGTGAATTTCATTGTTGCTTCGTGGTATCATTGTTGTTCATCTGCTTTGAAATTTTGCTTTTTTAAATCCATATGGTTCCTATTCTGGTCGTGGCAGGCTGGGGGAGTGTTGCCGGCGTGAAACTAGTTTAACCCCACAGGCAAGTCACAAGTCTTGCCGCCTGCCTCCTCCTTCCTATCTTGTGTTTCTTGGGTTGTTTTTTCATTAAATTTGATAAGTTTATGGTTTTAAGTTAAGATTTGTTGTGTTAATTTTTGATTCGTTTGTTTTGCAGGCTGTTAATTAATAGATCTGGTTTCTTTACATTAGTGTATTTCATCCACTGATTTTTTTTTTTTTAATCTTATTGGTCATTGGTGTTTCAGTGATCTTGTATCTGTTCCTTGGCTTCTACTATGCTTAATAGATCATCTTTATTATATATATATATATATATATATATATATATATATATATATATATATATATATATATAACATAAAAAGTTTTGTTTTGTTTTTTAATTTTTTTAAGGTCTAACTAGTCCTTCTTATCTTACCTTTATGTACGAGTAGTACACTACAGTACCACTTCATAAAATTCTCATTTATTACTATGAAGAGATTATATGCATAATTTTTGTTGCATTTATTTTTAAACACTCTTAAGTAACTAAAAAATATGTTTTTTTTTTAAACAGTTTTTGTCTGTTTCATAATACGGTCGATAAAGGATTAAATTGGAGTAACTGCAGTATATGAACACCCCACTTGTTGCCATATATACACCAAAAGTTAATAAACACCAATTTATGCAAAAATCAACTAAATATAAATTATCTAAACTAAATATGAATACATGTGCATTTGTTTTTGTTCTAGAATTGCCATAAAAGTTTAATCACATACAGACAGATTGGCAGACAAACACTCAAAGATTACCAAAAAAGTCAAAACACTTTCAAGATATCTTAAAAAAATAATAATAATAATAAATAAATAAAAAACATAGTCCAAAATTAGAAGTCGAATATTTTTATGAATTGAGTATATTCTCTTGTTGAATAGAAAATATAATTACAAATTATTCAGAGTAAAATTTGAAGAGTAATAATTTATTAATTTATAAAATTTAATTAATTTTCATAAAAATTTTAAAACTTAAATAGTAACAATTTATTTGGATACAATTTAAGGAGTATTTTAAAAGCCTAGCCAATTGGCTTTTACTTTTTTTCCTTCTCCCTTTGCTCGAAAATGAAAATCAACAAACCTGATACAAACATTCATTGTATGTGACATGTTTCAACCGAAACTCGAGAAAGAGGTGGTACTTTATATTAAATTCTTGCACATATTTGCATTATAACAAACATCTGGAGACTTAGCATTGAATTTGGACAGTTAATAATAATAGTTGGCTATTCAGGCCACGCAGGACTTTAACTCGCCATCGTTTGTTCAGAGGAAGTGCATGCATAGATGTATTTATAAAGGATGTTGTAGTCTGTGTTGCCAAGCAGTAACTAAGGGAGCTAAGAGATTGCATGGACCGTGATAGTTTTTCTAATAAGGGCCTAATAGAATAGTGTTACACATCACCATGCTTTGTGGATACTTTTTATCATAATGTTTGCACACTTTAGAGTTGGTTGACTGCCCCTTTTTTACATTATAAACCTCGGGTAATTTATTTCAACCCGTGGGTGGATAGGCGCGAATAGGTTAATTTTAATTGTCTTCGTCACACTGAGACAGGATGGAATATGAACCATACTCTGTGCGCATGAGATTAAAACTTTTCTCGTGTTTTGAATTGTTAAGCAAGAGTGAAAGTAAATTTAGCTTTTCTTGTTTATCACCCGCCAAAGTTTTCCGATTTATTACGTGATTATGTCATTAGACAAACACTCGGTGTTACTTGTAACAAGATAAGCTATAAGCAGTCGATTATACAGGAGCACAATTTGGTTGTCGTTTATGGCTCGTTTGTTCGAAGTCATGAAAATTTAATAAGGATATTATCATTCTTTTATTTATTTAAGGAGCGGCTTCCGTTGTTATTATTCTCAATCTTATTTACATCAATTTATATTCATGCACTTTGTAGATACTTACTGCACATTCATGCATATAAAATTCTGTAAAAAGGCATTGAATTAGACGTTATTACAAGCGAAACGAATGGTACAACTTTTAAAAGTACCATTTTTTATTATGATAAGGTTGCTTTATTAATTAATATACTCCCACAAAATGAATCTCAGGATAAACAACGTAAGTTCGTTAAGAGATATTTTTGATGAAACTGATTACTATTTGTCCAAATGTATCTTTATATAATTTTTCTATTATGTACCTTTAAATAATATGATATATATATATATATATATATATATATATATATATATATATATATATATTGAAAACCTTTTCAAACATTGCCGAAGATAAAACCAAGTATAACATGAAGAGGTATAAAAAAAAAAAAAAAAAAAAAAAACATGAATAAAGGTTATTAAACTTGAGCATCCTGATATTAAAACATGTAACACCATTACTTTTTCAAGGGCATACAACGAATGTTGCATGCAAATAAGGTGATATTTCTGTCGTGCTGTATACAATTTGCTAAAAACTTCCAGCACTCTCTCTCTATATATATTAAACATATTATGTAATTATGCGTTCATATTCAAAAATTAAGCTCTTTATAACTTTTCAAAATGTTTATAGCTTTTAGAACACTTTCCAACCAAGTTGAACATTATTTATAATTTCTGTTTACACTGTTGAAAATTTCAACAGAAAACTACAGGTAATAATTTATCTTATGTAAAATTACAGAGAAAAACTATCGGAGATATTAAAAATGCATGCTATATATGCAATAGTGGCTAATAATAATTTAATTAATTATTCGTGAGAATATATCTATAACTTAGAACGCTTTTTCAAAAGTAGAAACAGTAATTTAAATTTTTATTGATAAATCTATAGTAATAAAATCATACTTTTGTCTCTAAATTTGTTAGAATTGAAAAATTTTGCAATATCTTCACGTTTCATACACCATGAAAGCCGAAAATGACTTCAGAAAATTTTGCCTGTGTGTGTGTGTGCGTCATCGTGTCTGTATGTCGCTTTTTTCTTTTTTTTTTTTTTTTTTTTTTTTCGGGCATCACTTGAGAATGGCTGGACGTAATTCAACGGCGAATGGCAGAAACTTAGATCTTTACCTAACTTAAAATTATATCTATCAATTTTTCAGAAATTCCTCCACGTTCCCCCTGGGGGTCAAAAGACAAAAGCACGTTTGTCCGGGTATTACTTGAGATCGGCTGGACAGAATTCAGCGGCGCTTCGCAGGAATTTAGGTCTTTATCCCAACTTAAAATTATATCTATCAACTTTTCAGAAATTCCCCAATGTTCCCCCCTGGGGGGCAAAATACAAAAACACGTTTGTCCGGGTATCACTTGAGAACGGCTGGACGGGCTTCAACGGCGCTACGCAGGAATTTAGGTCCTTACCCAACTTAAAAATTTTATCTATAACTTTTCCGAAATTACTCCTCTTTCCCCCTGGGGGAGGCAAAAGACAAAAACACGTTTGTAAGCATAACTCGGCTCCTAATTACTTCACAGTAAAGAAATTGCACATGAGGAGACTAGGCATAAGTACAAATAATACATTATCTGCATTTAGGAATTTTCGATTTTTAAGGGTAGGGAGGGGAAATATTAAAAATTTCTGATTTTTCCGTAGACCTCTACCAAAAATGAAACAAATATATTGAAAAAAGGCTATGCGACTTCCTTAGGATATTTGCAAAAACACATTTTGTTTTTTTTTGGGGGGGTTACTTTTTTTTGTGGGGGGGGGGGAGAGTTACGAGGGGGGCAAACTCGAGACATCCCTTTTAGAGCTAAACTTGTCCTGAGAAATCTATGGGAACTGCGGTCATGAAATTTTGTTCACAAATTGTTTATATGTATCCGACCCTTATTGTTACGGGATTTTACGAAATCCCCCCTTACCCTTTGGTGTCGAGAGGGCTATAAACACGTGTAAAAACATGTTTTCCCGTTTGAATTCGCCTTAAAATATCTTACATTGGCGAACTTTGACGTATGGAAATTGATTAGGTGTACGCATTATGTACTTTGTCGAGATTTCGCAATACTTTGATCTTAGCCACTGGGGAAGGGGGAGTAAGAATCGGGTAAGTTGCTGCCGAAGGCAGTGGGAAGACGGACTCCTCAGGTTGTGAGCGAAAAAAACCTCTACCGAACACAACGGGAACTTTAACTCAGGTTAATTAATAATGATATGGTATTTTGACAACTCATTTCAGTATTGTGTCCAGCGAAGCGGGCAAAGCCTGCTAGTTTAATAATAAAAGTAAATGAAAAATACAGAATAAAGAATGAGAATCTCGACTATTTGCTTTTAATTTAGAAATTTTTTAACGACCTCGAAAATTCATTTTTGATAGAATGAGTAGAAGGTTAATTTTTTACTAAGTATGTGAAAAATACCAGAGCTGGGAATCGAACCTCGGACCTTTCGTTTAACGCGCGGATGCTCTAACCACTGAGCTACCCTGGCTGATAACCAGCCCGGCACTTCTCACATGAGGTCACCGAGTCTGCATTAGAGCAGCTATATCAAGTGACTATCAACCAAGGTAGCTCAGTGGTTAGAGCATCCGTGCGTTAAGCGGAAAGCCCGGAGTTCGATTCCCGGCTCTGGTATTTGCTTTTAACTAAGAGATTTTGTAAATTTACAGAAACTCTGGATAAACATTTCAGTAAATTTACAGAAACAGTTTTACAGCATTCTTGCCTAGGGCCTTTCTTTTGAAGGGCCGAATAGAGCAATAGTGGTTTGTGCACAGAAACTCGAAAAAGAATATAAATAAATGACGGTTTAAAAAAAAATTATGTCCTTAAAGCATAATTTAATATTTTTATTTTACGAAATACGACGAAATCAACATACATTATTCGGGTAAATAAAAGATATTTCCAAGAAAGTTGTATGATTAACACTAAAAATTGATTTACAGGGCCATACAAAAATATTCAGAAATATTACCATATATAACAGGAAATTGCTCGAAAATCAGTTTTGGTCTTCTTATGAGGTTCTTTTCTTTAGCAACTTTAGGCGGCATTCAAAAAATAAATAAATATATATATAAAATAAAACTAATCTACGTTTTTTTCATATATACATTTTGATTACAAGTCCTCACAAAAGAATTCTGAAATATTAGATAAGGCTATATTTAAAAATTGCTTGAAGTGCATTTCGAATCACGTTATGCGTTTTTCTAACATTGTTAAATTTAAGTACACTATGTGTTGTGCATACAATTCATAGTCAATGTACAGCCCCAAATTAATTGATTGAATTTTAAATTGCGGTCTGGAAGAAAATTCTCTGAATAATTTGAAATAGATTTTTGAATTCCACAAGTCTTAAATGTTTCGCAAATACTGCTGCAATATTCAAACGGTTGTTGAGAGAGCGGTAGCGCTCCTCACACAGTAATGTATGGCGAATAAAACTTTTACGAAAATAATTTTCAGCTAACTTTAATGTACTTTGTTTAAATGCAGTACCCTTTACCATGCACCTTAAATTAGAATAATCTGCTTGTAGAAATTCAGGTAAGAGAAAGTAGTGTGGGTGCCACATTAAATTATCAATTTTATTGTTTTATTCTAGTAGAATTGGTAATAGCTTTAAAATATAAAAACTCGTATGAAATGTTTATCCAAGTAATAATAATATATTATATTTCATGTACAATATTTCACCCACCACTGTCCCTTATAAATAATTTGGTGTTGATTATTTAAAGAAAATTAATATTATGATTTTAACAATCTGGTATCACTCTAAGAAATTTTAGTATAGGACCAGTTCCCTTTTGGGGAAAAAAGTTCAGTACCTTTATTTGTAACAAATTACAGTAAAATTCAGAATGTTGACATTTATGGAAAAGATCACGTTAATGCCAAGGGGAAAAATATCTATAACTTTAACGGGCTTAACTTCATTTTTACGTTCAATAACTGTAATACGTTTTGACAATAACTGACCGTAATTTAGCTTAAAAATTTCTTACAGTGTAGTACTGATAGCAAGCATTTTTTTTTTTTTTTACTGTATACTAGTAGGGAAATAGATACCAGTAAGAATTGCTCATACGTTTTCTTAGGGCTACGCTCATTTGCAGAGTGATACTTTTTTTAGCAATAAAATTTATAACGGGTTTTAAAATACATAAGCCATTTATAATTTCCTCTAAATTATAAGAATTTTTTTTTCCTTTTTTTTTTTTTTTTTTTTTTTTTTGTAATGTTACATTAGAATTTTCATATCTATCATTGGATAATGACGCATACATAGATGTATTATCATTCGAAAAAATTGTTGGAAATCATCAAAAATGTCATAACACAAAAAATATATGTTTTCAAACAAAACAAATAATAATAAAATCATATATAGATTGTTTACATGATCAAAATTCATGCTGTAGGCGAAAGAGCAATATTTCATGGATGAAATCCAGGAGATAACGTATTTTCATACAAAATACTAAACATAAAAAACTACATACTAAATATGTATCGATGACTATATTATTACGCCTTGAGGAATCTAAAAATAACATTAGACTGTAGGCTGCTTCTTTTGTTGATATCAGTCTCCGCTTCAATGATGTCAATATAAAATTTAAAAACATGCATTTGAAATATACATCAAGTTGGTAAGAATGTATATTTTAAAATAAGCATTTTCTTATCGGAAATGAAAGAGCGGAATACAGAATATTTTGGAGGAATTTTGTTTGGGAAGCTGATTTATAGTTTACAAGAAGCCGAAAAATTGCATGCCTAGTTGGCTTTAACGTGAAGCATGACGAATGGGTTTTAAAATAAACTTACAAAAGACAGCAAATTTTAGGTGTTTGACATACCGTAGAAAGTATAAAAACCCACAGGGGAATACAAGAAAAAAAACATTAACCTCATATTCGTTTCAGTGATAGTATGTTCAAAAAACAAATTACCAAAAAATTGTTATAAAGACTTGCATGAGGAGTGCACACGCATTTCCTGGAATTTTAAATGAAGGAGTTAACCCATTTACATCTGAATTAATTCTGATAAGTGTACTGTGATGCATATTTTAAATCTTAGTTAATATGGACTACGCAAGGTCCAATGAAAACATGAAAGGCAAAAGTCCTATAACCGCTTTGTGCCCTCTCTTCCACGCGTACTCCACTAGTAAACTCGCAACAAATATTTGAAAAGTTACAGATATACAATTTTTTTTCGTATGGAAAATATTAATGTGAATATATATGCCATAACTCAGAAATTCCTACTTAGAAAAATTCATAAGTAAATATACTCATGTTATCATCTATGGAATTTTGGAGCCCTAAAATTTTGGTTGCTGGGTGCTAAATACCGCTTGACCGTGCGTTAAACAATCCCCGAGACTATTAAAAGTAAAAAATGTTTAATTTAGTGACAATTTTTTTTTTTTTTTTTTTTTTTTAATTAAAAACTATCGTCATTATACGCTGGGTGTAACTGGTAAAACATTTTGTGAAAGGAAAACTTTGAGATAACATATGAATTTTCTATCATATTTTAACTCATTCCTAATAATAAAGTATTATAACGTATATACAAGGATTAAAAAATTATCAGGGATCCAAATTGCAGGGACATAAAACTTATGGGATTCTTTGTAGTGCTGCGCCATCAGTTGTTACTTATAACTAATTAAAAAATATTCCAATAAACCAGAAAGACTCTACTCGCAATTTTATTAAGTGTTTTCGTATGAAAACGCTTCTCGTTAAGAGATTAACGATTTACAACCAATCACCTTGCATCTTTAATAGACCATTTTCATTTTAAAATTTTAGGAAAACTTGGAAATGAACAAGATACAAAATGCTTCGTATAAATTAAAATCTTTCTCTTTTCGAAAATGTAATTAGTATTATTGTTATTACTTATTTGATTATTATTATTAATTTGTAAATATGAAAGAATCCACGAAGAAATAATTTTCTACTCTTTTTTTCTTTTCCCTCCGATTTCTTTTCTTTTTCTTTCTATTTCTTTCTTTTTTTATTTTTGTCATATTTTTTCCAGATAAAAGGGTTAAATATGATATTTCTTATTAAAAATATCCAAAGAAAACATTCTAAAAATTAAAAAAAAAAAAAAAAAAAAAAAAAAAAAAAAAAAATCCTTAATAAAAGTTAATGTGAAGGACAGTTGCTCTCAAAAAGGAGCAAATAGGTAAGGGACTTTATTCAACATTTATTTTGAATAAATGTGTACAATATTATCATTAACTGGTTTGAATTATTCCACCTATAAAGCTTTATGAAGAAATTCATTACTTTAGAAGTATACGAATGTCCATTTTAGTCAAAAAATTTTATAAAACGCGGTGAACGAAGACAATCTTCAGATAAATACACACACACACACAAAAAAAAAAAAAAAAAAAAAAAAAAGAAAAAAAATATTATGTTTAAAATATCGTACGGGAGAGAAAACACCTTAATGACCATTGCTAAATTCCATGCATATTAGTTTAGCTTAATTGCCATAATATGCAATCAGATAATTCAAAAATGTTTATTTAAAGTTTTCCTTAATGCAGCTGATTTATTGCAGTTTTTATTTCTTTACATTTTGATACTTCAATTCTAAAAATGTTTTTATCTTTATTTTTGTTTATTCAACACTTTCTTCTTTGTATATAAGAAGAAAGTAATGAAATCGTGAAAATTTTAAAACTCCGGAACTCCCCAATTTCAGATCTATTTACATGTTTTCATATGTCCTGAACACATTTTAAATATTTTTAGAAAATGTCTGCCTGTGAGTTTCAGATGTATAAAAAAAATTTGTAAATGCTGTATCTTAAGAACCAATGAGCGAAATGTAATCAAACTTACTATTTAATTGGGATTTTGATTTAAATTGATACTGATTACATTTGGGGATCAATCGCTCAACAGCTGACGCTGTCAATCCCCCCCCCCCCCAATATATCAATATATATATATATCACTTATCATTCGCTAAAAATGGAATAAATTCATGTAAACTATACATATATATATACATATATATATATAAATGAAAACTTTGAAAAACTAAAATCTTAAAAAGTATTCTTCTAGTTTACATATCTCAACTTATCGTCAAGGGCGTAAATAAGAGAATGGAAACAAATTTAATTTTTTATATTTACACTGCATGCATAAAGCTAAATATTTACAGTAAAAAATTACCTATCATTTCAAATGAAAACTAGCATATTGTGGCCACCACAAGACTTTCTTCTATATTTTCGTACACAAATTCACTAAGGGCAAATATTTTATTAAAACTATTATTTATTAAAATTTTCTAACTTGATGAATGCAAATGATTTTCATCTTAGAGAAAACTAACATTAAATATCCAAAGAAATACAGTTTTATTGTCTATAAATAACATTATAGAAAACGCAGTTTTATAATGATTATCTCACATATCAAGTTTCGTACAGTTACATGCCATAGAAGTTGAGATATAGACTTCCCGTTATTGAGGAAATTTGCAGTATAGCAATGACAGCTATTGGTCAGTAAACATCCAAACGAAAACCGTAAGTCGAAAATTTTTACAAATTCAATACTTTCTTCTATTAAATATAGAAGGAAGTAATAATATAAAAGTTTTCAGTAGTGTAGGACTTCTTTTTGTAAAATCAAGCAAAAAAGTTCATTACATGGAAAATTTATTACATAGAAAGTAACTTTCTATAATGTTTTGAACCTTATGCAGAGAATATTTTAATTTATAAGTACTATATATTATGTAAAAATGTATTATATAACACTATGTTTAATAAATGATAATCATTTGTTACTATTCTTCGATTCACTAATAATAATAATAACTTTAAAATCGAGAAGTATAAAACCCATCACTTTTAAATAATAAAAAATATATATCTTTTTATATTTAAATTACAGTGTATACGGATTACATTCTTCTAATATATTATGATATTATGATATTCATCATAGCGGTGTAATTTTAGGAATATATGTCCTCGGCGTCTTCAATTTTAATCCTTCCAAGTTTTCTCTGAGTCATTTGTTTGAAAAATATATTCGTTTATAATATTTTCTGAAAAAAAAAAATATTGATATTTTTGCATTACTTTATAAATTTCATGGATATTATCTCGGTATAGAACAGACGACGACTGAGATTTTTTTTTTTTTTTTCCCCAATGTAAAAATTGGATAATTTTGTTTTAAATTTTTACAGTTTTATCATCACAGATATTGAACCATTCCAGTTATAACAGATGTTACACTGTCCATTTCAAAAGTATTGACGAGTTCTTTTGAAAATTTTAAAAAATTTACAACAATTCATTTTAATTTCACAATGGTTCGGTAAAAATAATTCTCTCTGCGCACATCATTTATACGAAATTTTGTCTTACACCTGGACGTTAAAAATTTGGGAAAATGGGAAAGGCATGGCGTTTCAGAAATTTTTACCTTCGCTAATTTTTGCGAGTTTTACCGAAAGTCAATCAACATGAACTTAAGACAAGGTGAAAGCAAATATAAACTTGTTGTATTGAATTCCGTCCATTAGTTGATGTAATACAGGGTCAAGAAAGTTTTAGACACAAACAAAGACAGACACACAGGCACAAAGACAAATTATAAGACATTTTATAAAAATGATCAAATCTTGTTCAGAACATCTCTAAATGTGTAAATCCATCAAAAATAAATAAATAAATAAATAAATAAAATAAAAAACAAATAAATAAATAAATAAATAAATTTCTTCATAAATCTGAAACTATCTAATTACCATTGATGTTTCTATATAAAAAGAAAAATGTTTTGCTGAAACGACAAGCATTTTATGAAATGAAACTTTATTTATTTATTTATTTATTTTTATACAGTCTTTTATACAGTTACCAGAACCTAAATTCTTTGTCTGTTTTAACCAAACAGTTTTACTGTTTTAATGGAATAGTTTTGTTTATTGAACCATTATTTGTTCAAATTAACAAAAACATTTTGTTAATTTGATACAGTTTTTACTATTCAGCATATCACTTGTTCTTTGACTGTTTACAGAGAGTTCTATGACGTGGGATATGCAACTATCCAGTGACAATTGTTCTTCTTTCAAAATATTATTTCGATTACACGAAGAAAGTTACTTGGTTACCTGAAACAAATTATTGTTAAAATGACAAAAAAAAAAGTTTCAATATAGGGATATTTTTATCAAACTATAATCCAAATTGAAATTATTTCTAATATGTGAAGATTCAATGATTTCAACATCATTGAGGTTTGAATTTTAATCTTTATTGTTAGTCTTTTGTAGAATTTTTTTTTATCCTGTTTAAAATAACTGATCCAAGGTTACGATTTCAGGATGGTTTTAGAGAAATTCAATTCTAACGTCATTAAGCGTTATAAAATGTGTACAGAAAGTGATATTTTAAGAAACAGACTGGAAAATCGTTTAGGTTAAAAAAAAGTGCTTGTTAAATAGTGTATGCAAAAAAATATTTCTTTATTTTGGGGGTGTTTTACAAAGAAATTATTAAGCTACTCTTACTTCAAAGAAAAGTTCTTAAAATGAAGAAATTCATAAAATAAATGTTCGCATGTGTTTATCACAAAAAAAAAAAAAAAAAAAAAAAAAAAAATGAAAATATATATACATACATAAATATTGTTATTCATAAAGCAGCGGTTGCCTTTATTCACATGGAATATTTTTACTTTTCTACATTAAATAGAAAAAGTATGTCATCCATAGGGCACAAAATTGACTTCCTTTCGACATTTAGTGTTATACTTGTCTGACTTGGAAATCGTCTGCCGTCATCATGGGATAGTAAATTTAATAAATAATTTGTACTGCGTGAATTCACATAGGAAAGTATAGAAAAAAAATTAGATGTCTAAAACTTACTAGTTTTTATTTCCCTTTTTAAATGCCGCTGGAAAATTCCTTGCACTTAAACTAATATCTCGTTTGCCGTAACAAGCCAGTGATGATAAAACCGAAAGGCAAAAATTAATGGTCCGGATAAACTTTTCTCATTGATGGGCAAAAAAGCCAAATTTAACGAGCCGTTCTAGAAGGGCTTACCCACCTCTTTGTTTCGTCATTGTTCTGCACCGCTACTTATGATTGTGGGGGCGGTAGTTCAGTACAATGCTGATAGTTCTATTGGTGCAAATATTTCTTTTCAACTCATTTGGTTCCAATTAAAAATATTTTTTACATGTGTAACTAGAGACAGTATTGTTGTTTTTCTTCTGTAATATTTTTTCCCTAACAAGTTTTTTTTTTTTTTTTTTTTTTTTTTTTTTTCCCCTTTTTTTTTTTTTTTTTTTTTTTTTTTTTTTTTTTCCCATTTATATTTAAACCTTTGTTTGATAAAACAATAAATTAAATATCTATGGTGAAATTATCAAAGAAATTATTAATTTTATATTCAAATTGTGCTAAGATTAAGTAAGTTCAAAATTAGTTACTCTAGCAGTATTATTCACGCAAAATGGATATTATAACGAATTCGGAAATATAAACATAAAATGTTAAAAACATACAATTTCAGGAACATATAAACTGATTAAATTGTAATACTACACATTATTCACACTATAAATATAAAGCAAATGAAGAAATACCTTCAATAATATTTATATTTAAAAGTCAAATAAACGAGGTACAATATATATATACAAAAGTCAATAGATTTCAAATATCTTAGATAGACTTCCAGATTATTAGATTTTAATTGCATCCACCACAGAAAGTCCAAGTCTGAATACGAACTTTCTAAAGAACATTCACTAATGAGTGCCTTGTCAGAATAAGACCACTGGAATTAAAGTTGTTACTTTTAAAGTAAATTCATTTGATGTTAATAACTTTTTATAAAGTGGATTTAATATACACTAAGGGAAAAGGAAAAAATAAAAGTAGTCGCACTGGCGTGTAGCTTTTTTATTTGTAACAATTTCAAAAGTAATCGATGAAATCGATGAAATCGTCATGCTTGTATAATATGAAAGAGATAAAATAATACCTATATACAATTGTTATTACTCTCCACGTAGTACTCAATAAAAATCTACATAAAAATTTCTTTTTAAAAATAATATAATATGCATATACTTGGTAATTTATTATTTTTTATTATATGAAATAAACACGTTTTAATTTTTGAATTAATTAAAATTTTTATTATTTCATATATAGAGTAATTTACTTGTTAGATTTAAACTAATACTGAATAATAAAAATTTATTCAGTACTGCATTATTCTATATATATGCAATTATTATATACTTTACTACGTAACGGGATAGCATTATACAGTTTTTAAACATAATTATCGGAAATTTCATTGCACCAAACATTATAAATATTTTTTTTTCCAGTTCTTCAAAGTTGTATGCTACAAATTTCAAACTTTTTCCCCTTTTATAGACTAAATGTATTTGATCGGATTGAGATGAGGACTATTTTTAGATCTTGGTAAAGAAGAAATTCTGTGATATTCTTTGGAATATTTAACCTGAATTGAAACAAATGATTGATTACTTACAGATTAATAGTGGCTAATGAAGATGTATACGTAAGTGTGATGTTTGAATCAAAACTTACTACAGACGCCGTGTGGCAAAGTGCATTAACATCAGAAAATATTACTTGTGGAAAAGTCTGAGATACCTCCAAAATGGTCGTATAAGCTCCTGATTATATAATGACCTTATTTTCCTTTCTTCTTCTTCTTTTTTTTTGAGTTAAATGATTTCTGGAACATTAAAATTTGACCTAATCCATGAAAAGTTATGTACCCCTCACCATAAAAAATGGAGGATGCTGTAGTGTTTTAATAGTGCAATTTGCATTAGGTCGCTCACATTTTCTTCGTCTGACTTATTATAGAAGGCTATGGTTCAATAGCACTGTGATTAAAAGTTTTTAATATTAAATCACTCTAAGATGAGATAAACGTTTGGCATGCAAATATATTAGGTAAATATGATCCCCCTACCTTAATTCTGAATATCCATAGGTGCATGTACATAGAATATTTCAGCGTTTTATATATACTGTGTAGATGAGTCTTCTTTCTGCATGGGATTCTGCTATATTTCTTTTATTGGAAAAAATACTGTAGAAAATTTTGTTTATTTGTTTGATTGTGTATTTGAATAATTAAACTATCTATTTTATATGGTTAAATATAATTTTAATAATAGGAAAACTTGAATAGTATATCATATCGTGGGCGTCAATAAAACCCACGTCTACACATTACGATTACATATTTGAAGCTGATACAAAAAAATGTTCTTCACGTACACTATAACTGCAGATGGCTAAGTAAAAATGCAGCGTCATGAAATTTTCGGTAAAAGTTTAGATTCAAATATATTTCTAGATTAATGTGAAAGGAAAGTTTTTAATTACATGTTCTTTGAATTTATTTCCGTCAGCTCCAAATGAGTTAAGCTTAATACATCAGAGAAAACCACTGGAGCCCAATAATTAATTGACCATATTTATACACTTTTGACAGCTGAAGTCTTGTTTTCTTAATTATATTTGTTAAAAATAATCATTTTTGCAGATCTTCTAAATCTACTTCATTTCTACTTTATAATACTTTTTGTGGTAATGACAATTGCTTTATTTTTGCCTTTTTTGATGTACTTCTCAAAATTACAACTTTCTTAACTACTGTTTTCTGTTTTGAAAGCTTGGCGCAATCCTTTGATTTACGTGAGGATGACGCAATAATAAAACCTGTTCGAAAACTAGCATTTTAAATGATAAAATATGCGGTTGCTGAAAGGGAAAGTGTGAATATCGTAGTTTTTTTTTTTTTTTTCCCTTCGTCTTCTTAATGTAAATTTGTCTGATTTCACTAATACATTTCACAAGATAATTAGTGTTGTTATTTTCACAAATTTATTTGAAGGTTGGATTCTTTCATATTTCAGCTGCCGTTAAAAAGTAATATACATTTGTTAATATCATAGATTTAATAAATTAATATTTAATTCATATATGTATCTATATGTACATCATCATTCTTTTTTCTAGATATATTTGTCATGTAATAGATTTCGTTCGGTTGTTTTTTTATTGTGAAATATTAAATGTAATAAAAATCACTTTAGGTTGGTTTACTATTATTTTTTCATTTGTAAATTCATTAATTTAAATTTAACTAATTTAAATAAAACTAATATTCGATTGATACTAAATTGTTTTATCGTTTTCGTAAAATATTCAAATAACATTTGATTTATACAATTGCGTAAAATTTTAATATTTAACATGAAAAAACTTTTTTTTTTGCAATTATGATTATTCATATAATATGAATTTTCACTGTAGAATATTCATATAAAACAAATCATGTAATGTGCATTGATAGAATTACAAAATTCTTTAAAAAATAGTAAAAAATATCAAATTGCCATAATAAAATTATTTATTATTATTGTGTATTAATATTCCAGTTGTGTATAACATATTTTTCGTTAATATAAAATAAATAAATAAATAAATAAATGTATTCCGTCAATAGATACAAAAATATTATTGAAAAAAAAAAAAAAAAACAGCAAATTTGGATGCTCATGTTGAACAAGCAATTTACGTTTTTATTTATTTATTTATTTATTTATTTATTTTAATGGGCATTGATTTAGGGAAAAAAATGCTTTAGAAAAAATATATAGAGAGATATTTAAATAAATATAAAAAAAAAAAAAAAAAAAAAAAAAAAATCTGGTCCTGCTAGAAACAAATCAAAATAAACTCTTATAATTAGTCCCTGATTTATACAGATTGTTTTGCTTGATAACATTTGTAAAATGTGTGTTAAACCATGTATAAATTTTTAAGAAAACAACATATAAGATATAAACGACTTCTTTTTTTTTTTTACCATGTTTTTATTAACTTCGACTCTTGTTTGTTTGCCAGGTACAAATCTTACAACTGATTTTAACTAACTACTAGCTAAACATTTGAACATTTCAGAATAGCTCAGAAACCGGTGACAACACAATACTTCAAAGTCCAATTTTCGATTTTTTTTTTTTTTTTTTTTTTTTTTTTTTTTATTAAAATATGAAAATAATAACCTCTTAATAGCTATAAAAATAGCCATTAAAATATAAGCTATAATTTAATTGTTGCAAAAAATAAAAATAAAAATAAAATAAAATAGGAGTTTATTTTCTTTCGACATAGAAACAAATGCATTTGATTAAACGTGACATTAAAAAATTGTAAAAAGATAAATTATGCATTTCACAAAAATTGACGTCATCATCACTCTGAAAATTTTATACGCATTCATAAAGTGCTATTGTAGTTCTACAGCTATGATTCAACAAAAAATAAAAAAAAACATGGTTTATAAAAGGTTTTTTAGCTTATAAATATTTTAACTAATTTCAAAAAGGAGGAGGTACTCAATTGTATATCATCTCCGTAATTATAACTTCTGTATGTTTATTAATTAATTAATTAATTTTTTTTAGCTCACAAAAATAAAAATCTTTGTGAAATAAGGATTCTTTATTTATGGAGATGTTAACATCTAAAAAAAAAAGTTCATAAAAAAAAAAAAAAAATACATAAGCATATATATCTATATAAAAATATAACACACTGTATTTTCAAGCAAAATTAACTCTATCATCTGGAAAATTGGCAAAATACATTCGAAACAATTATAATAAAAACATGTTAAATGATTCATGAAATAAGAGTATTTTTTCATGATAATGTTTAATTGTTGTCTATAAATGCTAACTAAAATCCGTTTCCATAATTTGTAATAGACAAATGTACAAGACAACTTACTTAAAAGTTACAAATTATTTTAGCGAAAATTTAAACCGCTATCGTTTAGTGTTTTAGGTGATTCTAGAAATCAGGCTAAAAATAAAGAATCGTTCACAAATTGATATCTCTACCATAGTTTAAAAAAAGTTAAATAAAAATCCTTTTGCTCGTTTTCTTCGTGCATAATTGTTAAATGGTACGAAGGTATGGTATGGACATACAATTTGTATCACAAATTTGTCATTAAATGATTAATCGAATTTTTTAAATCTTAGAGAAATATAGTCATATCTCCAAACTTTAAATTGCAGCTGGCTTTTCTATCATTTATTCCTTTTACTTTTAATTCCATAAAAGTGATTTTGAAAAATATATATAAATATTAATTCATAAAGCATGAGCAATGCAAGATCATAAAAAAAAAAAAAAAATAGTATTTAAAACAGTATAAAAGTAATTACAAATTTTTATTTTATTTCTATGTATAAATAAAATGGTTTACAAATCGCATAGTATTACTACTTACTTTATATTATAATTTGAAAAAATATTTAATGTCTTTTAGAATGTTTATTAATTGTCTTCTTCTCCTGTGGTTTCGGGTATAAACAAATTGGATTAGATTCGTTAAAAAATCCTTTTGAGTGTGTGGATCGGTTATCTGAAAAGTCGAAGGTTTTCGATATATATATATATATATATATATCGGATGTAATTTAAACAGGGTTTCGCGACAGCCAAACTATAAATTAAAAAAATATATATTTTTTTAATTATGCAAAATTTGTGTTGTAACTGTATAGGTTTACTTCTTTAATAACATTTTTAACGAAATATAATTTGCTAATTTGCATGTAGGATTATCTCATTTTTGCATTTTATTTTCATTTAAAGTACTTTAATGATTTTTATATTTGAATCTAGAGAAATGAAAATAAATATTAGTAAGTTTATCATCAGAACAATTTTTCTGATTTAGTACCTAATAGCAGTCTTAGTTTCGAGGATCACTTTGACATGATTCTTATGATTGAAGATTAAGCAATATAGCTCTTACATGTTTTGAGCTTTAGTCTGAAAATCATTTTACGAAATCTATTTAATCCATTCTTTTAAATTGTACTCACATAGTAGAATGTCCCTTAAATAAGTTTTTTTTTTTTTTTTTTTCCCGATACGCATACCCTGTTAGTTTTTTGTATTTGACACTTATCAATTTTTAGAAAAATACCATCTCTCTGGGATAATCCTAGTCAAAATATTAGGATTTTCTCGTCAATTCGGCACGTGTTACACATTATCTCAGAGTGATGATATTTTTCTAAAAAGGGTTTAGGGTCAAACAGAAAACAATTAGAGGGTATGCATATGAGATAATATATATATGTATATATATCTCTTATTTTAGGGACACATTAATACATAATGTAATAAAATCTAATAGGAAAAAAAAGTAAATATAAATAAAAATACATTCTTTGATAAATATTTGATTTTTATCCATTCGTAGAGGAAATGTGAATGTTTGGTCTTGACAGAGGTATAATTATGAACGCAAGCGCTGTTCATACAAATGTTATCCAGGCATTAAACACACGACGAGCTGTTTGCTCCCTGTCATGTAATGCTATTAATACCTTATAATCAAGTCATCAGATATTGCAATGATAAGAAATGACAGTTTTCTAGCGATGAAAGAGAACATAACCTTATTAGCATATATCAAGAATGAAATGATACTTTAAAACGTTCTGTCTAGACTCTTAAGTAGAAATCGCACAAAAACTCACAGATTTGAAAAAGAAACGAAACAAAAAAAAAAAAAAAAAAAAAAAAAAAGAAGAAGAAGAAGAAGAAGAAGATTTACATTCTTTGTAAACAAAATTTAATTTAGTGCGACTGGAGATATATTAATCTATTCATCCATATAAAGGCATACTATATCTGTATAATAAAAGAAGACTTGGCGTTGGAATATTAAAACCTGAATAGAACTATGTACTACGTTAAAAACGTCAAAGAAAATTATTTGAGATGTATACAGCTGTTTCCGTAGCCTTAAGCGTACCGTTTTCAGTGCAAAAAGAATTCTGAATCTGGAGAAGTGCTCGTATATATAGGAGAGGAACTGAATTTTGTTCAACCAATAGGATTACGGGAAAGGTGGAGTGTGGGGCCAATAGGAATTTAGGAATGTTAGCTGTGTAAAAAGTTACGAAAATGTGGACTGAATGTAACATTTTCAACAATCAGACAAATAGGGAACAGCGAAATCACAATTTACAAGGTTTTTAAAATTTTTATCAACATGAAAAGCTTCAAGGAAATGAGGTAGACATTTGAAACTTTCAGAATAGTTCAGAATACGGTGAAAATGCATTCTTAAATTTTTTTTAACCAATATAAAGTTTGCAATCAACTTTTAACTAACTTCCCGGCTAGATTAGATAGCCATTTGAAACTTTTATAATAGCTCAAAACACGATAGCAATGAATTTTTTAAATACTTTTATCCAATTGCTCCCGGTTCCCGCTGTTTTCGGTAGCGTTTCTATGATTCAACAGAAAATTTAAAAACATTGTATATAAAAAGTTCTTTTTATCTTGTAATTATTTCCACTTATCTAATTTTTTTTTTTTTACAGATAACCTTTTGAAGTACGTATTAAACGTTTTATTAGTTGAACTTTTGTCAGTTAAATCTATCGTTCCTTTTATGAACGGGTATGGGAGAGGTTAAAGTGTTAGAATTTTCAGATACCACTATTTCCATACAAAAATTTGTGTTGTATTTTTACAGGTATTTCTCTTTTTTTTTTTTCTAATTAAAACTTTCCATTAGTCGCGTTGTTAATTCCGACATGGTTAGTGGCATTGCACAAATTCCAAATTGAAAGAGTTTATTGTTACCTATTTACAGAGCTGCCAACCTAATCCGGCAAATTGTTAATACCGCCCGCCCCTTTTTCTACACCACTCAATTTTTAGAGTATTTTTCTTCTTAATTTATCGAAGATACATTTGAAGATAATTACTCTAAAAATTAAGTGGTTTTAAAAAAATGGGCGGTACTAACAATTTGCTGGATTAGGTTGGCAGCTCTGTATTTAAGATTCTCTGGAAATAAATAGTATTAAACAACTTATTTAATAAATAAAATCTATTTTAAAATATTATCACAACTAATTTAACAAAAATAAAGAAGAGAAAATGAAAGTAAATTTGTAAAATCTTTTGATAGAGCCTTGTATAAGAACTACTTATTCCAATATCTCATATTCCAGAAAAAATATTGTTCTACAGGAATGTATCTGTGAGGTGTGGGCAATTAATTAAAGTTTTAAACAAACATAGACTATTGCCAACAAAAACTGGTAAAAAGGTTTTGTCTTGAGACGAAAACACTTCCTCCACTGAAGTACGAAGTCATTGGTAATAACTAGTACAAAACATTATTATTTCGTTAGTTATTTTAATTACTTACCTTTTAATAAGATTAAAGAAACAAAAATAAGAAATAAAATACATACCTTAAAATAGTTTTTTAACTTGATTTAAAAAATTAAAGGTGATTAGATAATTTAACTTAAATACCTGGAGATTCGTAGTTAAACTCATAAAAACTGTTTAATTTGCTGCAGCGTTAAAATTCTGAAACATTGTAGCTTTTTATAGATTAACATCTACAATTTCTTAATACGGGGAGTAAACAAATTGTTTTTGTGTATCTCGTAATCAAAATAAATTTGATTGGAATATTTTAATATGGGTATCTCCTTATTAAAAAGAAAAGAAAAGAAAAAAAAAAAAAAAAGACAAACATTTTTGACAGGTAAAATAAATAATACTTTCAGAAAAAATTTTGTTGCACATCGTTAAAAAAAAAAAAAAAAAAAAAAAAGAAAAACAGAAAAGAAGAAGTCGCGTTTTGATGATGTCAAATAAGAAAATCATACAGGTGCAGTTGTCACTTCGAAGAAGCAAAATTAATGTCACTATTTATGCATATTCTGTCATATTGTTGTTATAGCTGTGACACAATCCAGTATGGCCGCAAGTGAAATCTTTATTTTCATAGAGCATATAAACACACATGTAACAAGTATTTTCATTGCAAATATGTTGTCAGTTCTCAAATACCTCCAGAAAAAGAAGAAAAAAGGTAGGCAATTAAAATGGAGAAAAAAAATATTGATGATTATCCTTGATCATGGCTTGATATTATATTTCTTTGTCAAAATCTTTATGAAGAACGTGTTATCTCGGATAGGTCTGTTGTCAACCGGAGTTAGAAGACACGATATACGTGGGAACTGAGTAGGAAAAGTTATTGACAGATTTTAAGAAATCTTAATTGTAGTTGTAAGATCTGTCACCCAATGTGTTTTGAAAAAGTGACTCTTTTTTTTTTTTTTTTTTCTTTTTTCTTTTTTTTTTTTTTTTGGGGGGGGGGGGTTACCGCACATGTTTTCTTAAAACAGGTTTTATGAAATGAAATACATACTTCACTTTGTTGTCACTTAAATATAAAAATTAAATATTAATCTTAGAGTTGGGGTATTAGAAGAAAATCAAATAACACATAACGTAAAATTTAATTTGAATTATGCTACGTTAACATGGAAATACAATTTTCTTCTCCTTCTGCAAATTTCCGTGAGGTGAAATTGTTTTTAAATCGGAATAATTTGTTGTTTATTTGCATTTATGTAATTTATCTGGTTTATAAACTATGGTTTAATTCGTACATTAAAGTATTGTACAATTTAGATAATCGTCGCCAATTAAGATGTACATTATTTAATTTATCTTAAATGTATACTTTGAATTTTGTATTGGGATTTTATTAAAGATCCCGAAATAGTTAATTGTTAATTTTATTAAAATAGGAGGAAGAAATATTTTTTTTTACTTTTGATGAAATTTGTATTATCAAACAAGTTCAGAAAGTAACTTCTTCAAATTGACAAAATGTTTGTATTTCCTAGGAAACAGTTTAGTCAAAAACAAAGAAGATTTTGTGAAAATTGAGCATTCACTTCTTTCTGAGTGTGTATAATGATTTAATTTATTTCGAGCACTTATTTTACAAATACTCTGTAGTTATTAAATTTAATAAAACATAGT
Organism: Salticus scenicus; assembly: GCA_963930645.1. Taxonomy (NCBI): domain Eukaryota; kingdom Metazoa; phylum Arthropoda; class Arachnida; order Araneae; family Salticidae; genus Salticus; species Salticus scenicus. The sequence continues at coordinate 322,137,813 of OZ005654.1, forward strand.
ACGCATTATTATGTACTATATTTCCTTAAATATATTCACTAATATACTATATATTATAGTTATTATAATTAGAACAAATGTTCAATATCAGATTTGCGAAATATAATATACAAGCAGGCTTTGCCCGCTTCGCTGGTCACTATATTTAAATGAATAAAAAAGGAATCGTTATTTTTATACTGCTTTATAATAATGAAAAAAAAAAAAAAGAAAAGAAAAGAACGAAAAGAAAATCTGTTAGAGTTACTCAAAACCTTGCGTCCGGTCTTCACTTTCAAAATCTTGGGTCCGTGTCCTTATTGCTTGCGACAACCCGCGGGTCAGTTTGGGTGTTTATCGGATGACAGTTTCGAAATGGACAATATCTAAAAAATTTAAGTGGTACTTTTACAGTTAAATCGCAATTACATATGAGCACTATATATACTCTATAGTATTTACTGTTACGTTACTTTCTATATTTTATTTGATTTTCCCTGTCAACCATAAAATGAGGCAATTTCTCGCCATATATAATATTACAATATGCTATGAGCGTTACTTCAATTTTATAAGACAACATAATTTTTTGTAGTTATATATATTTCCCTTTTTAAATAGTTTATTAGTACAACAGGTTGTACTAATCTTTCAGTCGGCTGCTTTTGCGTCATTACCAACTTTTAACTATCACTTTGAATGTTTGAGCAAACCTTTATATTTTTGCCTAAATAAATAAAGATGAAAGTTTGTCATCGTATTGCTCCGGATTATTAGATTTTATCAAAAACTGGTACACTTATTAATTAGTACAAAATTTAGCTAACGCCATATTTTTTTAGTTCGATCGGATAATTTGTTCAAAAGGTATTAAATAAAAACCCAATTTTAACTTTAAATTATTAAAAATAATAATAATAAATGCCAAAAATAAATATTTTTTTGTAGACAACAACAACAACAACAAAATGAATGTGCAATTTTTTTTTTTTTTTTTTTTTTTTTAATTAATATAAAATTGAGAAAAATTGTGGTAACGAAATTAAACAGCTTGAATGAGAATTTCTTGGCGAAATTTGAAATTTGGCACCAAAGTGTCGACAACGTTCCTTGCCAAGATCATTTCTTACCCAATTACGACAGCCATTTTAATTCAGTACCAAAATCACAACAAAAATTTAAAAGCCACCAAGTTGTTCCTATGAGAAAGTTACACCACAGAAATTTTAAAAAGTGAATTTATTTATTTATTTATTTTTACTTTATCTTAATTATCGTAAAAAAAAAATTTGGTTTTGGGGTCAAATTTTCGAAACTAAGTTCTTGTTATACTTACATATATTGAGGTCTCCTGTTCCGAAAATCAGGTTTTTAGGGATCGGTCTATGTGTTTGTGTGTCTGTCTGTTTGCTATTGGCATATCTCAAGAAGAAACAGCAGCAAGAATTTAAAACTCGGCCTTTTAAATTTGTATTAAATAAAGATACTACACTAAAATTTTCGTTCAGATGAAGCAAATGGTTCATGTACAGGTCCATCCAAGAGAATTCAAAAATATTACGTCTATGGGGGAAATTTCTGGTAAGTAAAGTGTAACATCTACAGGCTGCTCTGAATAAAATGGAATAAACAACGAAAATATTTTTTTCATGTGCATAAAAATATGTTTTGTGTAATTTGTTTTTTGAAAAACCTTCACCATTCGTCTACAGGGTTACACGAAATCATTCATCATTTGTTTATAGGTTTACCCAAAAATTGAGACATACTGGGCATATACTTGGAAATTGCTGGATGTGTATTTCATTTTTTATTAAGTGTTTTTAATATAATATTAAATTTAAGTGCACAGTATGATGTGCATATACTTTATAGATAATAGGGCTATCCAAAATTATGCTAAACGTTCTTTTTTAATGAATGTAATTGATGAAAGTGCTTTACTACATTTTACTATGTTGACGAGCACTTTTCATTAAGGGCAGTTAATTTTTCATAGACATTCAGTAAACACAGTATTTTTTAAAATTTTATTTCCAACTCCTTTATTTATAGTATATATATATATATATATATATATATATATATAATAGCATGTTTTGATGTGCCCTGAATACGAAAGTCAAATTTTAGCGGTTGATTTCTATGTATATCAGTGATCAGTATATTTTCAAAACAAACAACTGCAGGAAATTCAAATTTGGTATTTTAAAATTCGTATTAGGGTGCCACTTGAAAAATATGATTAAAATTAGCAAATTTGAAGGCAAACGAACAACAGACTTGGTTTTTAGTTGTTTATTTTAGCAAATGTAAGCACTAAAATTAAACAGGTTGAAGGGATGATAGCCCTCCCCCACGCAGACTTATATGTCAAATAAAACCTTTTAAAAATTTACTTTAGATTATTTTTAAAGTGAATTGAACTTCATTATCTTATCTTATAGGTATTACGACTTAATATATAATCTATAGTATTGAAATGCAGGGTAAGAGAAAGTCGTGTGAGTGATACACCAGTAGTGCTGGGCGATGTTGACATTTCTTAAATCGATATATCGTTCATCTTAAATACCGATATAAGGATATATCGATTTAATATAGCGTTACCAACTGTAGGGATTAGTCTCTACACGTAAGGACTAAAAAAAAAAAAAAAAAAAAAACGGCCGAGACAGGGATTGAACTGAAAACCTTCTTGTCTCAAATCAAACAATCTAGCACTGTACCACACTTTTTTGCCCACTAATTAAGTTTCGAGCATTTTGATAAACGGGATTAAATTTTCTAAAGATTTATCTTGGCCTATGGGTGAGTTGTTGCACAAAATTTGCCCTTTATCCTATGTTTTCGACCACACTCTTTAATTTAATCTTAGTTTAATTTCAATAGGAATTTTACTGATTCATACTTCCCTTGTAAGTGGATGTATGGTAGCTCCAAATTTTGGCGCAACTTAAATTCAATCGCAAGAAGTAGAAACTTAAAAAAAAAAAAAAGGTAGAACCATTTTATGATATTTCTTATAATTTTACTCCATATACAGTTGGCAGCAAAAGTATTCGAGCGCTAGCAATAATGCCTATATATATATATATATATATAAAAGAAAGTACTCTTTATACTGCTTTGTTAAATAAATCCTTCTCGAGTCATCTTCTCAAACATTCAAGAATTTTACCCTAGTTGACTATTACTATTACAGAAAATTGTTTTTTAGTTTCACAATATTCCTTACTGTTATTTCGTACATTTATAGAAAAATTTATCATATACTGGAAAGTATTTATTATATCCTTATGTTCTAAAACGGGACGACAGTGGCATTTGTATACTGATGTGTACAAAATGCGAATAAGCACTAATTTATATCAAGGTGCAAGTATGTGAAATTTTTTAGGAAATTCTGTGCATTATTTTTCGCGCTAAATTCATTGGATTTTTTTTTTTTTTTTCACACTCAAGCAGATGGATAATTTCTAAAAATGGTCAAAACGCTCTTTAGACTTCTCGAAACGTGTAAATTCATTGACAACCAGAAGATAAAAATTTTTACAAGTACTTTCTTGTAATTAATACCTACAGAAGAATGCAAAAACGCGAAAATCAACAATGAACCATAAAAAAATTATATTAGTTTGACAAAATTAATTTTTTTCCTCGAAATTATTATTTTTATCACAGAAATATTTCCCATTGACTCGTGACGTGACATTTCGTGAGTAACCTTTAGAACATATGAAGCACCCCAATTTATTTATTTAATTTTTAACTAATTGATAAATTCAGAATTTTATTATTTCTTATTACTTTTTAATGCATTAAAATATTTACATTCTCCACTTACATGCAAACGAATTACAAAATGGCTTCACACAAGATATTAAATTTCTATAGTGCTTTGAATCGCCTAATAAATGTAAATCTTAATTAAAATTTTCTAAAATACAATTTCTTTCAAAATTCACAAGGTTTTTCTTTTTATATTGAAGCTTAAAATTTTTACTTATGTTAGATTAAATTACATCAAGACAAATTACAAAAAGACTAATAATTGGCATAGTGTAAGAAAGAAAATTAGTAATAGAAGGAAAAACAGTTTGTACACTTGAAGACAAAAAAAAAAAAAAAAAAGCATCAACTTTTACCGTATTCAAAATTATTTTTTAATACCCATACTATATACTGTTAAGTAATTGATTTCAAAATAAATAGAAATCAGATAATTAAATGTTAGAATAATCATATCTAAGATGACGCTGCTGTTTGAATTAATTTATTTTTGATAATATGACAATGTCATAGTCTTTACTGAAATTAATAAATTTAATGATAGAATATTATTAATTACAGGAAATATTAATAAAGAATAGTTAATTATTCACTTATCTAATAAACAGAAACTGGAGTATCTTATTTTTTAATTATAGGAACAGGAACTATAATAAAAATAGCCGAAGAAAATACTAATATTGATCAAGTAAATCTCCACTCCAGTAATCAAACGAATTTCGAATGAATGAATGAATAGATCTCACTTCTCGGTTTTCATTTCGTTACTACGCATGCGTTCCTGAAACCGTAATCCATTCGAAAGAATGCTTCCTCTGGTCGGGTCTTAAACCGATATTCTCTTCCCAGTACGCTTGCGCAACACTAAATCAAAACGGCTACTCTCTTGATTCTTTGCGGTTTGATTGAGTAAAGATTTTCATGATTTAGCTGTTTATGACTGCGCATGCTTTACACTAAACCGGTATCCGACTGAATGAATATCCATCTGGCATTATTTCAGCATTACTGAATCGGTTTAGCCTGGCATCAGAAGTTCGCGTTTTTTTATGTTTCTGCATCGATATTTCACGGAAGATGGAATATTTAAATCGAATAAACAATATTAGCGTTAAATCGATATTTGATTTTACATCGATATAAAGCCCAGTCCTATACACCAGATTATTTTCTCAAAGAAAAAGCAGCAAAAATTGTAAATGACGTAGAATAAAAATCTCATTCTTTCAAAAAAAAAAAAAAAAGAATTTCCCTTCTCTCTAGAGGTTGGCTCGATTTTGACATATTCAAAGGATGGCACTCTTTAAGAGTTAGATCTCACTTTTCATATTTTAAAGAGTATCAATAAACAAAATTAAGGAATGAATGTACCGAAATTAAATCTGTTAAGGATTGCTTTTAAATTAAAACAAGTAAGCCAAAGCATGTGTAAATTCATTACAAATTGAAATTAGCTGATTCATGGCTCCATAACAAAATAGTAGAAATATAATAACTAATAAGGAAATTAGACTATAATTAGAGTATAAATTAATATTTTGTATAATTTAAAAATACGAAGGTTAAACTTATATATCTGTTTTCTCTTCTGTCTCTCATTTTAATGATTCAGTAAGCTGAATAACAGCTTATCTAAAAACGAACATTGATTACTTAAATATATCCGTTATTGTTAGTCCATGTCCATACATACAAAGATACACATATGAGTTATAAGAAAAATTTTATTTCAGATTAAGCAATTATAAAATTACATATATTTTGATGTTTTTGTGGATTAAAGCCTATTAGCTAACATTAAAGAGCGACTAAAGCAGAGAAATATATTGCACCCCCCCCCCCTTCGTAAGATATAATACTTTGTTCATACATGTGTGTGTGTGTGTGTGTGTTTTCTTTCATTTATTTATTTATTTTTAGTTTCTCATCAAATTAGAAATATGCTGAATTTAGGTGTTTGATAATATTTTTATGTATCTCCATTTTTTTGGATTTTTACAAGCTTTGGAGTGTGTGGAATCCAAAAATCACAAATTGTGTGTTGTCCGTCTGTAGGTTTTTTTAGTTCGTTATTTTTTTAATGTGTGTACACTTTATCAAAAAAAAAAAAAAAAAAAAAGAAAGAAAGAAAGAAAGAAAAGATCGTATGGAGGTTGGGCCCTTTTTTAAATACCACTATTTATAATGTAAAAACCATACTTAAATTCAACATTCTAAAGTTAAAAGTTCGTAAGTTAATCAAAATTTACTATTTTTGTTACATGAGAGATTAGGGAAAACTTTAGGAAAAACGTGTGTAATGAAAATAATTTTTATCGTAAATTATTGGATTATTTTTAAATTTTCATTTATGATATTAACACATGAGCGTTATTAAATATGGAAATTTTACTTTGAAAACTCCTTAAGTTATTCCAAATTACGATTTTCTTAACATGAGAAAATAAGACAAAATTTCGCATAAACACGAATCATAAGAATTGTTTTCATCGTAAAAATATTGGATCAGTTTTAAAATATGACATGGAAAGCCTTGAATATGAACACTGTACTCTAAAAACTTAAGTTATTCGAAATTTGAAATTTTTTCAACATGGTAAAGTAGAGCAATATTTCCTTATAAACTTACATTATGGAGATTATTACGTTGGAAATAGTATGTCGTTACATGGAAACTAAAATACGAATCTGAGCCTAATAAAATTAAACAGCAAATTAGAATAACTAGAATATTAAAACGGAGGGAAGGTGGATGGTTGGAGTATTTCAGTCTGCAAATATGCCGGGTGATCGTAGAATTAATTTCTCTTAACATAAACATAGTGTGTCCAACACCAGAAATTTATGAGAACAAATATATGATGGGAATGTGAGCACAGTCCACCCATATCAGCTATTTTTTTTCTTTATCTTATTTCCCGTCTTACGACCAAAGCTTTGCGTAAATAATCAGGAACCATAAAAAAAACTAACGCCGTAAAAAATACCTTGTTATTCTACAGAAAACTTTTCTAAAACTGGAATGTATCCTAAATAATTTACTATGATTGAGTAAAAAATGTTTTCATTATCGTTGACTATTAATTCCACTTTTAATAAAGAAGCATCAATAAACTGGCGTTGTAAAAATATTACTTACAAACTTTGAATACTTTGAAGACTTTGCGAGTTTATTGGCGAGTTTATTGCATTTTATGGTGTTTATTCAAAGTTTGTAAGTAATATATTAATTCCACTAGTTATGAAATTAAAGCTCTGTAATAGAAATTCGTAAATAAATTTGCAAATTTTCGTATTATATTTCAAAATTATTTAATTCGAAAAAAGTAATACCATTTTGATTGAAACTATGCTACTATTATTTAGTTTATATCGTACCAAGAATTGAAAACATTTTTATTTGTATATATATATATATATATATATATATATATATGTATATACAGTCGAACCCCGTTAACGTGAATCTCACGGGGAAATAATAAATTTGTTCATGTTAGTAGCAGTTCTTGCTATCTGTGACTCAGAAACAAATCTTCATTTTAACGGGGATTGTGGAAACAGTTCATGTTATAAGTAATTCACGTTAAGTGTGTTCACGTTAACGAGGTTCGGCTGTATATATATATTTATACACATTACATGTGCTTTTTTATGCCTATGTATGAATATACACACACGCAAGGAAAAAAAAATCTAATCAGACTTTTATTAGTTTGATGGCACAATCTTTCTAAAAGTAGAATAAAGATGTTATCCATTGCTATTCCTTTTTACTTAAATGGATTGGAGCTCCGTAATCATAGTCCAGTGATACATTTTTTGAAAAAAAAAAATATGTTGGTTTTGCTACTAAAATATATTTATTTATTTATTTATTTATTTTTAAGCTTTAGAAAATTTTTGAGAATCCAGTTTTTTCGTAGTCCCAATTATGCAATTGTTATGAAACTGAAAATCTACTTTCATGAAATTCTAGTTTCATAAAATATAGTAAAGCAAAAGCTGGTTTAAACTATCATTATTAAATAATTCATCGAGTTTTTGTAAACAAAAAACAAATGTCTTTAACATAAATAAAGATTCGGCAGTACCACCTCTCCTTAAATTTAAATAAATGAACATGTTGCATGTTTATCAAATAGATCAATTCTTTTTCTTTATATATATATATATATATATATATATATATATATATATATATTAAGTGGCGTAAATCGTATCTATTCTTCCATGCTGTAATCTTTTTTGTACGGCTCAAAACACTTGTTTTTCCAAAATTGATCATTTTTATTCTTTGTACCAAAACTGCTTTCCAAAGTGTTGAATTACATTTTCGGCATAAATTTACAGAGCATAACTGGATTTTTTGGGATTTTATGTTTTCTATCAGCACCTATAAAGAAAAAAATTCTATTTGTAAGAATTGTGATTTAGTTATAAATTGTAAAGAAATTATCCTCATAAATTTTACGTACATCAAAAATTATAATTACATCTTGACTTTCTTCGTTACTAACTGGGCAGTAGAGGATTGCACCATCATCTTATTTGTTAGACATTCGAAAATGCAAGACGACAACAATTGATGGTAATTTCTGGACAGTACCTGGCTCAAGTAGGAAATTTTATCTATCTTAGGTAATTTTTTGACAGATTTTTTTTTTTTTTTTTTTTTTTCTGGTATAAAAGTGTAGAGTATTATTGAAAATTTATATGTATGTTTTCTGTGAAATTTAAAGATATGAACTTGTATGTTTAATTTTTTTTTTTTTTTTTTTTTTTTTAAGCAAAAGTTGCCTTTAAAAAAAAAAAAAAAAAAAAAAAAAAAAAATCCAACATTAATTAAAACTTTTGATAAAAGCAAATATATAGTTAACGGACTCTTTAAACGTTAAGTAATATTTAATTTGAATTACAGTATTAAAAAGAAATTATGTATATAGATTCCTTATATGTATTATTTTATTTTTAAGATAATGAGGTATTATGTATTAAGTTGTAAGGTTTGGTTATCTTTTCTAAATGAATGTATTCTAGCCGACAAATTATAAAGTTTCAGAGTTCTTTTTTTTTTTTTTTTTTGTGAGTTTAATATGCTTTTTTTCACACATTGCACTAATCGTGCTTTATGCTAAATTTAAGTATTTTTCCTTATATTTAATAAAAGGGTTGATTTTTCTTTCGTTTATATAATACTAATTTTTTCTGACTTTAACCACACTTAAGTACAATGTAAAATCTTGAAAAGCGTCTAAAGTCAGTATTCAGCCTATCAACAGAATTTGGCACGTTGCTTCGGCTACCTAGCGTCGAAGATTTCATATAGTCTGATTAGCTATTTTCAGCTAAAAAAAAACTGAAAATAGCAATACCGCTAGTTTTCGTGTGCATTTTCGCCTCTGAGTATGGACACATTGAAATTCTTATTATATTTCAGTCCAATAACTCAAAAGCTCACTTTTATAAGTTATAATTACAATGTCAAACACTTGGTTCATGCTACAATAAGTTCTACAATGTATCTCTTTTATATGTTTTCCTAGTTCTCTGATGCCTTTGAACAGCTGCAGAATTGACATCTCGTTAGACGAAGTGAAAATAATAAAGAAAAATGATTATTATCACTTATCAAGTTAGGGAATTCTGTGATTCGGTGTCAGATACTCTCACTGAAAATTGTCGCTATACGTGACGTTGACTTCAGTTGAATACAAGACTATGAAATAGGAGTGGCTCTTCGTTAGCAAGATGCTGCCGCAAGATGCTTGATAAGTTAATTGCACGACATGACATTAAGTAAACGAATGTTGATATCTCTTTTAAGAAATTGAGATTACCTTTCGACAGTTTTGAGATCGACATCACGCGGCAAAGAAATAAAGGTGTAGTTTTACATCCAATAATATTTGTCTTAAGAGAAGTGACATGGGGTTCAAACATTATTGCTGACAGCCAAATGTAAAATCAAATAAAAAAAAGGCCTTGGTATGGGCATTCAGCAATGGTGTAAACGTATCATTAGTTAAGATAGTAACTTCAATCATATAGACTATAGAGTTTTTAATGGAACGACTGAATTAATTTGAACAAGAATAGAAAAGGATCAGGTTAGAATTCGAACACGAGTCCTTAGTTTAACGCTACAACTAACAACCAAATTAATAAACTTAGTCGATAATTTGCCGGTATTATTCATTTTTATGGAAGTTAGAATTAATCTGAGCTTTTAATTAAAAATTTATATTACAAAAATTATCATTCTAAACAAGTGTTGGACAGGAAATTGCTTAACTAAATTTTTATAAATAAATAAAATAAATAAATAAAATACATAGACACACACACACACATATATATAAAGATATTAAAAGAAAATTAAGCTACAATAATTATATTTTTATGTTGTTTTATTTATTTCCGTTTTATATCTCTTTTATTAAAATTGTAGCTGATGTTGTCGATAAAGCACTTATCAGGTATAGGGTGCCTTGTAATCATACTATGATCGTACGAACTTTTTGAAAATCTTTACATTTCTTTTTAAGCTGATATTTATTACGATATAAACTTTCAGATTTTAGTGTTATTGCAATAATATTGAGAGATAAAATACTAAGATATTACAATCCTCAAACTTTCATTTTCTTCCTAATAAACAGTGCAGATATTTCTTTCCTGATATAATTACAAAACCATTCAAATACTGTATGGGTTAACTTCCACAGAGATTCTATAAAATTGAAGATTATATTATATAAGCAATAGTACCGTTTATTTTGATATTTCTCTAGAACAACAACAACAATAATAATAATAATCCACGTCTAATGAAAGATACATTTCCATTGAATTTTAGAATTGTATTCCTGCTAGATTTATAACCGTAGATGATTTTCAAATCTTTAATTTAGCATGTATATTTTTATTTATTGAGTTAAATCTCTGGAAAAATTAGGTTACAATGAATGTTAACTTATTGGTTAATACTTTACATCTAAACATTAAAACTAAATAAATTTGCATTATTATTATTATTATTATTATTATTATTTTTAACAAAATAGTAATTTTTACAAAATTTATAGTAATTTTTAATAAACAAATAAAATTTTGTTATCATTCTCTAAACGAAATATAAACCATTTTTCTAGCGATTTTGCCCAACGATTTTTAGGCGTGTCTATCGAGACCATGAATTTAAAGATTTTTCACCAAGGAAATCTCAAAAAGTCTTAATCAAATTTAATTGATAATTTAACAGGAGTTATATCTAAAGATAAGAAAAAAGTCTCCCATTTCTGAAAAAGAGTTTAAAACAGTTTATAAAGTAGATTTTCCTTTTTAAAAATGGGCAAGGAAAACGCAATTAAATAACCAAATTAACTTTTTTTTTTTTAGACGTTGCGAAATTTTGTGTGACGACATTTTTATTAGCTGAAACTGTTCTTAAATAATCAGATTGAAAGTCATGGAGCAAAACAGTTTTTGAATGATCTTACACTTAAATAAACTACTGGCCATTAAAATTGCTACAACAGAAAGGAATGCAAATATCAGAATGTTATTTATTGAGCACACACATCATAGTAGAAGAACAATTGATTACATTTTCAGGAAATTTTGAGTAATATATCCTGAGAAAACAAACAAAAGTACATAAAGATGCTACCTCTGGGAGCAATAACTGCACTTATCTGCCTAGGCATTGAATCGAACAGCGATTGGATGACATATTCGAGTGCAGCACTTCATGAAGCTTCAACACGATGTCACAGTTCATCGACCGTGATTGCTGGTGAATGGTGGTGGGCCAATCGCTTTACAACGATTAAACAGTCATTTTCATTAATGCGAGATCAGGAGAACGCGATGGCCAGAGCAACAGCCGAACTCAATTTGTATCAAGGAGGGTCCGGACAATACAGACAATTTGTGGTCGTGCATTGTCCTGCTTAAATGTTGCGCTACGGAGGCTTTGAACACAGGGCAGAGCGGCGGGCCTTAACTAATCAGAATTGTAATGGCCGCTATTCAGAGTGCCGGGAGTGTGAACAAGAAGTGATCGAGACGTGTATCCAATGGGACCTCATACCATTAGTGCAAGTGATGGACAGTGTGACAATGTCGAATATCAGCTCGATATATGTATTATTAACAATGCCGTTAAGTACGGATGGGGTAATATTGTAGCTGTAAACAGGATTGTGATTTGTCTGAAAGGCGAATTCATGGCATTCCTGCGTCCAGGTTCGTCGTTGATCAGACATTAAAGGCAGCCATATCGGTGATACAGCTTTGAGGGTAATTAAAATTTTGGTAGCCCCATACTGGATCACCACCTCGAATAATGGTACGTGGTACCATTGGATACACGTCTCAGTCACCGTGTTTTCATTTCCGGCACTCTGAATAGCGGCTATTACATTTCTGACGAGTTAAGGACCGTCGCTCTGCCCTATGTTCAAGACCTCAGTAGCAAAACATTTAAGCAGAACAATGCATGACCGCAAGTTGTCCTCATTGTTTGGACCTTTCTTGATGCATAATGTGTTCGACTTGTGCTCTGGTCAACGCGTTCTCCTGATCTCGCACAAATGAAAATGACTGTTTAATTGTTGAGAAGCGACTAGTCCGCCAGCACTTACCAGTAACTACGTTCGATGAAATGTTGGATCATGTTGAAGCTTCATGAATTGCTTTACCCATACATGTCACCCAATCACTGTTTGATTCTATGCTTGGGCAGATAAGTGCTATTATTGCTCACTGAAGTCGCTGCTTTATCTACTGTTTTCTCAGTATATATTACTCCAAATTTCTTGAAATTTTAATCGATTGTTCTTTCTGCTATAATGTATTTGTCCAATAAATTTTATTCCGAGATCTTTCGAAAAATACCCATCTTGAAAATTTATTCCCCCCCCCCCCAGGGAGGGAACCGGTGCCTCCACATGCACAAAATTTTTTTCGTAGTTAACTACTACTGTTATCAATAATTCATATTAATTTTACAATCACAAGTTTAAAATAACCCTCATTATGTACATTTATACGAAATTTTGTCCTATACTGCCATGTTAAAAGTTTACATAAAATGCGATCACAGCACCATCTGCTGGGCGATTGATCCCAAAATCTAATCAGCACCATTCCATGTCAGGGTCCAACTATATACCAAGTTTGGTTCAATTTCATTCATCGGTTCGTGAGATACGGTGAAAAATACGAAATTTTGCGATCACAGCGCCACCTACTGGATGATTGATCCCCAAATCTAATCAGCACCATGCCCCGTCAGGTTCCAACTATATACCAATTTTGGTTGAATTTCATTCATTGGTTCGTGAGATACGATGAAAAATACGAAAATTTGTCCTATACTGCCATGTTAAAAATTTACATAAAATGCGATCACAGCGCCACCTGCTGGGCTATTGATCCCCAAATCTAATCAGCACAATGCCCCGCCAGGGTCCAACTATATACCAAGTTTGGTTGAATTTCATTCATTGGTTCGTGAGATACGGTGAAAACACGAAACCACTGACAGACAGACACACACACACACAGACATTTTTAAAAAACTATCAATTCGTGTTCAGGACACCCCAAAACGTGTAGATCCGTCAAAAAACGGAGGTCGAAAATTTTCGAGAATCCAATACTTTCTCTATATTAGATATAGAAGAAAGTAAAAATAAAAAGTTTCAATGAGTTGAGTTTTTATTTAAATTAATAAAATAGCAGTACGAAGGATCACAACTTCATATTTTAAAGCAAAAAGCCAGTTTTATTTTGCGTATTTTGCATATTTAAATAAAATGATGACTAATCTGTTAACTTATATCAAAGTTAAATATTTATCCATAGCATTTAAGTCTTATTTTTGACTCAGATATTTTCTCACTACGTCGTGTTTGTTAACTCATATATTCTTCTATTTCTTATTGTGCAGAATTCAAAAGAATTTATTGGAAATGGAAAGTGCTCTTTTTCATTGAAAGAAACAGAACTTAAATCTTAATAATCTATTTAAAAAAAACTTTTAAAACCCAAATTCTTATTATAGTGTATCATATTCGAAGTTAGAATAAAATTTAATTTGGAAAAAAAAAAAAAAAAAAAAAAAAAAGTAACTTTTTTATTTATTAACCAAAATTGGGAAATTTGAACTGTGTTAAGAAAAGAGAAAATATTTCTTAAAATTCACAGCAGATGGCAGCACCACACGATTGCCTATAAGTTTTGTGATTTCATTTTCTGATTAAGGGCCAATATCTGCAATTTAATTATTTGTTTGAGGCATCTTTTTATTATTATTTTAGTTTATTATTATTTTTTTATATTATAACTTAACATTTTACTGATTTGGTTAATGTTTATCTGTTTTTCCTAATCATTTTTTTATTTTGAATTGTTAATTGTTTCATTGACATTTTAGTGAATATTCCGCCCAATAGTCCGCTTGTAGTCCACAAAAAACTCTTTTTTGCTTCTAAAAAGAGACGTAAGAAGAAGGCTTCTTAAAAAAAAGAAAAAAAACTCTTCAAAAATTCTTAGGATACTGTGTAGTCAACGATAAATTTTCTTTTATCAATTGACATATTTTCTACTAATTGTCTGCAAAAATTAACACTCCGGACCTTCAGGGTATCGAACAAGGGACCACCGGATTACTAACACGACGCTCTAACCACCTGAGCAACGGAGAGACAAATGACAAAGCTTGTATTTACCTTAAAATTGAGGCGCATTTTTTATTTGGTTGAGATTCACAAACATACCGTAGAGAATGACAGTAAGTACATAAGAATTTGGGAATAATTGTAAATACTTAAAGGCTATGAAAATTATATCTCTAACATTCTGGAATGATTGCTCCACAAAAAGCATTTTCATACAATAAAAAAGTATATAAATGTGCATGTCATATATTTTTATTTTATTATTTTTAATTTTCTCTTCGAACACAATATCGGGCACAACTTGACTGTTTATTCATTAATATTATTTTTTATTGAATTTGTTGAATTAGATGATTTATTTTTTTATTTGTCAAATTTTATGGGCGCGATTTACTTCCACCCGCAAAATTTTGCTTAAGGGGCCGTTGTGCTCATCATCACTAGAAGGTCCAGATTGGACAATTTTGTCCAATTATAACTCATTAGCTAATGCATAAATTGATTATAATTTTTAAAAAACTTAATTTATAATTTTTTAGTATTTTATTTTGGAGCTATAAAATATGAATTCTGTCTATGTGAAACTTTCCATTTTACAGCTTCAGAACAAAACATTAAAAATGAAATAATCAGTTTTTAAAATAAGATAGTCAGTTTAACAGTTGTGAATTTTCTGAATGTGAAAACAAAATTTAAAAATATGTTTTAGTTAATGAGTTATAATTGGATAAAATTTCCCATAGAACAACATTAGCTTTGTTTTTTGGTGACGATGAGTGCAGCGGCCCCTTAAGAGCGAAAAATACCTAATTTCGCCAACAGGCTTGGCCCGTGTTATTCTACGGGAGAATTTGTTACCATAACTACTCATTGCCTAATGTATTTTTTAAAATTCCATTTTAACATTCAGAAAATTCACAAGCTTTAAATGTGTACTCATTATCCAAAATTCTTAATATTTCATTTTGTGGCTGAAAAATGTGAAAAATGCACTCAGTAATTTCTTTTATTTTTGAACTCAAAAAATTAAAATTGAAAACCTAAAAAAAAAAAAGAATGATAATAACAATTTTTGGAAAATGAGTGCTAATTTAACGATTGCAAATATTCAGAATGTCAAAACGGAATTCTTTAAAAATAATGGATTTTTGTTTTTTCTTTATTAATTTCTTTATTTTTCATCATTTTTTTTTTCTTTTAAAATAATGGATGGGGGTATGTATAAATTGACCATCTGCAACTGTGCAAGCAGCGAGGAAGACTGTTTCGCTCTTTTTTCTGAATATCCTTCCCCTTATTCCCTATGACCAATCAGAACGATTGTTAAGTTAAATTCAACTTTTGCCTACATTATCCAGATGAAACTATTGTTTGTGAGATTTTCATTTTTCAATCTATGTTCCAGAAAATCAGAGTAACGTGAGTAAGCGTACATGTATTCTGTTATCCATGCGGAAAGTTCAAATCTTTGTCAAACCTTCTGCTTTTTTACAAGTTGCTGTGGCAAAGAAAAAAGTTTTAGTAATCCAATCGTAACTCATAATCATTTACGGGAATGTGACACTTCAAAGTCTGATGAGAAACATCATAGGACTTTCTGGTTGTCTTGCAGGACATAGTACCCGTTACTTCTGGACCCACCGCCACCGACAGCTGTTCTTTTCTCAAATATTCTCTCTAAATTTTTATATGTTAATGACTAGGCATAGCCTAAGTAATCAATAATTAGATTATTAGGCTACTAATTAATTATAAATAAAGACAGTCAAACATCGTTACACGGAATTTAAAGTGTCTATGTGATTTTTTCCTCTTATAAGTAGTTCAGTCTAATTGTTTTCAAACATTATTATACTTCAGTATGCATTTAATAGAATAGAAACATATAAAATTGTATTTCATAAATAGTTTCTCTCTCTCTCTCTCTCTCTCTCTCTCTCTCTCTCTCTCACTCACTTTTTTTTTTTTTTTTTTTTTTTCTGAAAAATTATTTTTCATTTTTTACACTTTCGATGGAGGTAAGCTTTGATTGCGACCGCATGCAGGTACTCCGAAGCACTCACGTTCACATTGATGATCTTACCCTGATTCACCCCAAAGTTAAAAAGACACTCAATATTTCCTCCGATTTTTTTTTACTTCCTCGAATTAACTGACCAACACTTTGACGTTTTTTTCAAAACGGACACATGCAAGGGATAATGTTACATAATATCTTCAAATACGAGGGCGGCTCTGAAGTGTAGTAGCGACTAAAACGCCTACATAGACAGGCTGACGCATCCGCCATTTTCTATCCCACAAGACCGGCTGACTATTTATTATTGGTGGTTTTTCTGCAATAAATTGCACGAATAACTCCAGAAAAGGCAACGCCTGTTTATATTTTCTTCTAATCCAGAAAGAAGAAAAAAGTGGATTATAAATTGCAGATGTAACTCGTGAATACCCGGTGCAAGAGCACAACCTTGTAGCGTAAGATTTCCCTTATTTTCAAATTATTTCATTTTATTTTCAAAGTTGTTTGACAAATTTAATATGAATGTACTGTTTTTTTTAAGTTATTGTTTTAAATTCTTTTAAAATTAACTTTAATATTACATTTCTTTTAACGTGAAGGGTTGCAGTTTTGAGAATGTTGGCAATGTTCTTAAAATTGCCAACTTGTTTGTTTCGTGATAAGAAGTTCTAGCTCACTTGATCTGTATAGAAGTTTAAAAGCGATAACAACGCTAATCAGGTAACATAGCTTTTTCTACCGCCAACACTTTCCCAGACGGGATAGAAAATGGCGGACACTGCACCAGCTCTTATCATATACAGTCGGCTGCAAAATTATTCGAGCACTAGCCAATAATTCCTATGTTTAAAAAGTACACTTAAGACTGTTTTGCTAAGTAAATCCTTGTCGAATCATGTTCTTAGACTGATTAAGAACATGATTCGACAAGGATTTATTTAACAAAGCTGTATTAAGTGTACTTTTTTTTGGCAAGGATTATTGCTAGTGCTCGAATAATTTTGCAGCCGACTGTAGGAGTCTTAGTAGCGACTATTCTTTTCACTATTGCGAGATTGAGGCAAAATAATCTACAATAGTATTCACTATTCGACCTGATAAAAGGTCAAATCATCACGAAAATACAGTAATTCGTAAATGGCCTGTGAAAGTTCAATCAGTAAGAAATAAAAGGATATTAAATCATATTTCAAAATAATTAAGTGGCGTCAATGCATATTAAATATTTATTCTTTTAAAAGGGAAAAAATTGTCAAAATCTTAAGAAAACAGTGCTGAACGATTTATTTTCCTGATATGTTAATAAATAATAAATTCCCACAATAATTTCGTGTTTATGGAAGTGATATTAGCCTTTGAATTATATTATGAACCATATTATCGATATAATTGTGTTTTTACAAACGCTGCTCACGTTTGTCTGATTTCATTTCTTGAGTGGGCGACGAACCTTGACATATCTTAATGTCAGTTTTTCGATATTTCGTCAATATTGTGTTTCTAGAACATTTCTTTATTACTGATGATGAAGGAAGTTGCATGAAAAGTTAAAAAGTTAATAAGTTAACTAGAAAGTTCGAATATTTCGATTTTTTGAACATTGAAAAGCTATTTTTGGCTAAATTACACATTATTTTAAATTATCAGCGAATATATTTCCCAACCAATAAGACCCTGGAAAAAATTATAAGCTCTATTAAATAACCAGTTAAACTAACAAGTAAACATTCAAAAGGTGTCGTCTTCAAAAAATATTGAAAAAAATATATATGTGATTCTACTCTTCATGAAACACCAGAAAGTGAAAAAAATTATCGGCTGAAATCAATTACAGCGACCACAAAAAAATATCAAAATTAAGCATATTTGGCGATTTCACACTGTTAGGTGATTGATTTTGAGTACTTGGCGGAGAACCAAAACACGGTTCTTTTAGTACAGGGCAATCTCGGTGCAGCGAACTTATCGCCTAACAGCGCTAAATCGCCAAAAAGGCTTAATTTTGATAATTTTTTGTGGTCGCTGTAATTCATTTCAGACGATAATTTTTCACTTTCTAGTGTTTTATGAAGAGTAGAATCACATATATTTTTTACAATATTTTTTGAAGACGACACCTTTTGAATGTTTCCTTGTAAGATTTATACAAATTTGTGCGACAAAAATATGAAGTATGCCAATGATTTGCTAATTATAATACACTTTAATTAAAATCTAATTTAATTAATCGAACTAATTACCACATTAGGTATTACTCTTATTTGCTGGTGGAAAAAAGTATAAGGTCGTCGAATTTTTTGGAAGGATAGGCAAATTTTCCGCGGTCTGAGAAAGCATAAAATATAAAAGGCAACCTAACAACATTTGGGGTTACTTTAATCTTTCTCTGTACTATTGACAACGATGCCGAGTTAGAAGCAACTGTCCGATGTAGAACGCGAGAAAATAATTGAAATGAAAACGAGTGGAATGAATGAATGGTATAGCTTTTTACAGATCTATGGATAGGTCTAAAAATGTAGTCTTTTTGAAGTGAAAACTTCTTTAGGAGCGTTGAGCACTTTTGGGTGAACAAAAATCATGGAACTCGCGTCATCGTCACCGAACGCTTTCCATGAGCTATATGTATACTGTGTATATATGTACATAGATATACCTCCGTACGTTATTAGTATTCAAACATTTAAAGAAGGAAAACTAAATGGAATATTGATAATGCAGTGATATATTATCCAATACACTTTTTTTTTTTTTGTAACTTTTCAAAAATAAAGGGGTAAAATATGTAATCAGTGGCGGCTCGTGCCAACTTTCCCAGGTGGGGCCCGGTCCATTGCACGACATATGAAATATATTCATAATTCAAACGCAAAAAGAATAAGTTATTTAACCGTTAGACTGCTAAGCAGCGCGATAGCGCTGCAATGTTCAGTCTCGAAAACTGCGAAGCAGCGCTAGAACCAAAACACAGTTGGTAAACATTATCTTTTCATTATTCTCTTTTACAAGAATTAAATATATATCTGCTACCCTAATCTGGCAAACTGTTAGTACCGCCCATTTTTCTACACCACTTAAATAGAGTAATTTTCTTCAAATATATTTACGATGATCACGAAAGCAAATACTCTAAAAATTAAGTGGTGCAGAAAAATGGGCGGTACTAACAATTAACCGGATTAGGTTGGCAGCTCTGTATATATATATATATGTAGATAGATAGATTTGTTTATTTATTTTGTAAAGTTCTTTTCTTTCATTATTTAATTTAAAACATAAAAAGAATTAATAAATTAACTGACAATTGTATGAGTGATTATGTTTTATTTATTAATTAATTTATTTATTTAATACTCAAAAAATATTACCAGAAAACAACGTCAATACTCTAATCACTGAAATCAATTAAATGTATTTCTTTCGAAAGAGAACTATCTAACATGATTTTTGAAGCATACAATATTACGACGCTCGTTTCATCATTTTTAAAATATTGTTGCGTACTTGGGGGTTCGTGAGTTGTCTGAGAATGAAAGGCCAAACGTACAAAAATTCAGTAATTTATTAACAGAAAATTCCAGAAAAATGCAGGTCTATAAACCAAGTATCAGCTTCAATTCAAACAGTAAACACAGCTTAAACAACAGCTGTCAATAGCAAATCCACAGTACAAACTGTATAGCAATAACACATAAAGCAAGTCTCTTCCAAAGAGGCTCAAGAGCAATGCAAGCACTAGCGAAGCTGACTGAAAACTGAACTGAACTGACTGCCTTGGCGAGAACGCGCTTCTTATATACTGTTCCATGGAACCCAGATTTTTCGAGAAAACTCTAGAAAGTGGTCAACCATTACAGCTTCCATATTTGAAAGAATTTATACAAAAATAAACACAATTATGTACAATTTTGTAACACTTCCCCCCTCCCAAGGACTGCACGTCCCGGGCAGTGCAACCCTTGGTTTAGAGGCGAAACTAAACAAATTTACACAATCTCAAATACAAAACTAAGTTGCATATAACGACAAAATAGAAACAAAAATCAAGTGAGAAATATTTACAAAATTCACAAATATGTACAAATATCTATATGCAAATATTTACATTACGCATGCGCAAATTTTACCAGTATTTACATTTTTAATTTTAATATTACCGTTACTTGTGGTACTTGGCTAGCCTATTATTGTGCACCACCTTCAGTTTTGATGAAGGTGTTTTAGTGATCCGCACCACTACATCACTCAGCCTTTTTAAGACTGTGTATGGTCCGTCCCAGTTGCACTGTAACTTGGGAAAGAGTCCTTTGCGTCGAACAGGATTCCACAACCAGACCTTCTCTCCTTCCTGGAACTCATGTTGTGCAGCCTTTAGATCGTACCTTGTCTTCATTTTCTCCGTTGCCATGTTAATCCGCTCCCGAGCAAAGCTGTGTACGTCCTCAAATCGTGCCTGGAGATCTTGGATGTACTCCTCGGGCGATGAAGGCGCATCGGGTGGACAACCAACCAGGAGATCACAAGGGAGACGAAGTTCACGTCCAAAGAGCATCTGGGCTGGAGTATAGCCGGTGGTTTCATGGACAGCACTTCGATAAGCCATCAGGAACAATGGCACACAGTTAAAAATTTCTGTAAATTTAATGCAAATATTTATCCAGAGTCTCTGCAAATTTACAGTAATTCTTATTTAAAAGTGAATAATCGAGATTCTCAATCTTTATTCTCTATTTTTACGTAATTTTATTTTTTAATTATTTAATTAAAATTAAAAATGACTGTTTCAACTTTAGAAAAAGCATTCCAAGTCCGAAATATATTCTCACCATTAATTAACTAAATTAATATTACTTATTAAAATGAATGTATAAAATAAGTTTTTTAACATCTCCGTTTATTTTTCTCTGTAATTTTACGTAAGAATTAAGATAATACATTACACAGAGTTTTCTGTTGAAATTTTTAACAG
This sequence comes from Salticus scenicus, assembly GCA_963930645.1. Taxonomy (NCBI): domain Eukaryota; kingdom Metazoa; phylum Arthropoda; class Arachnida; order Araneae; family Salticidae; genus Salticus; species Salticus scenicus. Next base: position 322,159,261 of record OZ005654.1, read on the forward strand.
TGCAGCTTCAAGTCCCAATTTTGCTGGTTCCTTGATACTAGAAGAGAGAGGTTATTCGGGATGGTACAATTGAACCTCTCGACCATGCCGTCCGACTGGGGATGTAAGGGTGTTGTCCGGGTTTTGTCTATGCCGAGTTGTTGACACAATCCTTTGAAAACATCAGAGGTAAAGTTCCTACCTTGGTCGGTATGAAGTTGTAGGGGCATGCCGTACCTTGACACCCATTGCTGCACTACGACCTCTGCGATTGTGCATGCTTCTTGATTGGGAATGGGATATGCCTCAGGCCACTTGGTGAAATAGTCCATCACGACGAGGATGTATTTATTTCCACTGGAGGTCCGTCGCAAAGGACCCAAGATGTCGACTGCAATCCGTTCAAATGGTGCTCCCACGTTATACTGTTGCAGTCTTCCTCGACTTCGTTTCTGCGGGCCTTTACGTGCCGCACAAGCATCACAGGATTTACTCCATTTCTCCTCATCCTCCTTTGCTTTGCACCAGTAGAAGCGTTCCCGAACTTTCTGCAGAGTCTTCACTACCCCAAAATGGCCTCCGGTAGAGCTACTATGCAGTTGTTCTAAAAAAGCTGGAATTTTTGATCTTGGTAATAAAATCTGCCATCTGAAGCTTTTCCCATCATCAGATTCCCACTTTCTGTATAATACGCCGTTTCTGATATGAAGAGAGTCCCAAAGTGCCCAATAACTTTTCGTAATGGGACTAAATCTGGAAATGTCCTGCCAGGTAGGTCTGTTGCTGGTCGTCTCCTTCAGTTGTAATACAGGCTTTACGTCAGGATCTTCCATCTGGCCTTTTCTAACTTCTTCGTCACTCCATGGGTCGGGATCTTGTTCTGAAGGTGTTGAGACGGTAACTTGGCGAGCAACTGGCTGTATTCTTTGGGGTCTATCATCGGCTTTACAGCTGTATTTATGATCTTCAGATGGAGGCTTCCACAAGAAGGCATCTGAATTTTTCCGAAGATCTCCTCCTGGGTGGCATACTTGAGAGACATTCTTGGTTGCATCTCTAGGTGTTCTTACTGGGCAGCTCCGTTTGATATGCCCGTCTTTTCCACAGCCCCAGCATTTAGTTGTTGGAGTCTTCCTTTCTTTCTTACTCTCAAGAATGCGGAGTCTTCTATTAATTTCTGCAATCATTTCCTGAATCTCTTTAAGATCATCTTGAGAGCCGTTCACTTTGTCTGCTGTGCTGTTCTGGCGATGTTTATAGGAGGCTTGTTGGACTGTTTCGAGCTTTAGGGCATACACCAAGGCTGACTACACATCCTTCACGCCGGAGAGTCTGAGAGCTTTTTGAATTTCTGGATCTCCGACAGCATCAATGAAATATTCTAGGGCCAGATCATTGCGTGTTTCAGGATGACAGTCTGAGAAAGCCAAATGTGAAAGCCTCTGGATGTTTGATGCCAGTTCTTGTAAGCTTTCCCCTGGTTTCTGACGACGGGACCTTAGCTGGAGTCGACTATATTCTTTGGACCATTTCGCTCCAAAACGTAGCTCTAGTGCTCTGGTTACAGATTCGAAGTCATATCGCTGTTCCTTCGAAAGGGTCTCCAGAATATCTGCGGCGTCGCCCCGCAACGACCCTACCAGATGGGCCGTCTTTGCAACAGAGTCCCAGCCGTTAGCTTCAGCTACGATGGAAAACTGCGTCTTATATACATGCCAGGAGGAACTGCCGTCGTAGGTAGATAGCTTAATAGATTCCTGATTCTGGATTCTTCTCTCTTTCTTTTTAGTTTCCTGGGGTATGGATTCTAACTTTTCTTCCACTTTTCTCTCCAGATCTTCTTCTATTCTCTTCAATTTACCTTCTATCTCTAAAAACCTTTCTTTCAGTTCCTGATCAAAATTTTCTTTAACTTTCTCCTCGAAACTCCGTTCTATCCTCGTAACACTCTCTTCAACCTTCATAACATTTTCTTCTATCGTCATAGCTTTCTTTTCAAAGTTCTCTTCTATTTTCAAAACTTTCTCTTCTATTCCATCTACTCTGCTTTCCATATCCGATAATTTACTTTCAATCACTCCCTTTACTGCCGAAAGTTCTCTCTTCATATCCTCTTGATTGCATTCAACTTTTTCTTGGATTGACTTAATTTTTTCCTGAACTTCACCCATAGTGTCTTTCAACTCTCTTTGCGATGTTTCCATTTTCTCCTGTACTGCTTTCATTTCTTCAGTTAAGCCGTCTTTCAATTCTCTTTGTCCTTCCTTCATTCTTTCGATCAATCCGGTTTCCATCTTTTCCTGTCCTGTTTCCATTTTCTCTATCAATCCAGATCTTAACTCATTCATCTGATCAGTGAGACCTTCTAGAAGCTTTTTCATCTCTTGCTCCATAGCTCTCGTTATCACCAGTCACAGACAAACCCCGCTTCTGACACCAGAAATGTTGCGTACTTGGGGGTTCGTGAGTTGTCTGAGTATGAAAGGCCAAACGTACAAAAATTCAGTAATTTATTCACAGAAAATTCCAGAAAAATGCAGGTCTATAATCCAAGTATCAGCTTCAATTCAAACAGTAAACACAGCTTAAACAACAGCTGTCAATAGCAAATCCACAGTACAAACTGTATAGCAATAACACATAAAGCAAGTATAATAAAGAAGCATCAATAAACTGGCGTTGTAAAAATATTACTTACAAACTTTGAATAAACACCATAAAATGCAATAAACTCGCAACAATTGTTTCGGGTCGAAAAAACACACGACCCTTCATCAGGCGAATAAAGTAAGCACGAGTGCTGCAGTCAAAGCGGCAACGCACAATATCCAAATGGGAGGAACAGACAGGCGTCCTCCCGATGTCTGTTCCTCCCATTTGGATATTCATGAAGCATTTTACATATTTAAAAATTCGAAAAATCTTGTTAATGACATTTCTTCCACTCCTTTCTTCTCTGATGCTTGGAAATTACTCACGTAACTTGATTTTCGTTTAATTTTTGTTATCCTTAGTTTGTTTTATGTTTAATCTCACTCATTTATTTATTTCCTTGTCTTCTTGTACAATTCTATTCACACCAGTCGCTATATTTATTTTCTACTTTATAAAGTTTTTCTTTTCATTTTAAACGATTTTGTGCGTTGCCGCTTTGACTGCAGCACTCGTGCTTACTTTATTCGCCTGATGAAGGGTCGTGTGTTTTTTCGACCCGAAACAAGTGTTGCGAGTTTATTGCATTTTATGGTGTTTATTCAAAGTTTGTAAGTAACATAAAGCAAGTCTCTTCCAAAGAGGCTCAAGAGCAATGCAAGCACTAGCGAAGCTGACTGAAAACTGAACTGAACTGACTGCTTTGGCGAGAACGCGCTTCTTATATACTGTTCCATGGAACCCAGATTTTTCGAGAAAACTCTAGAAAGTGGTCAACCAATCAACTTACAGCTTCCATATTTGAAAGAATTTATACAAAAATAAACACAATTATGTACAATTTTGTAACAATATATATAATTATATTTGTGAAATAAGTTGAAAAAAAAAATAAGAATGGGCGGAGTCTCGATAAAACTTTATCAAAATACCCCCTTCACTACGCTGAATTGCATATTTGCAAAACGAAATTGGATTTTTTCGCTGATCCAAAATATTCGTAAAACATTGTGTGTGAACAATTATTAATGGTAAAACACGTTTTTTGTTTTTATTCGTTCTTTAATGATACTTAAATTGGCCTTTTACAAACGCTACAGTAAGGCGTGGTTTTCTTTAATTAGGTGTGTTTTTATATATCATTAGAAAAATTCATATTTTATTTTTGTAGAAAGAGATATTGAGGGTAAATAATTTAGGCATAAAAATACACATTTATACATTTCCTTTCACTTTCTGCTTATTTGGATTTTTTTTAAATTTTACAGCAAGGCGTGGTTTTCCAGTTGGCATAATCGGGTTTCGAATTATTTACAAAACTAAAATTAAATATTCACACCGGAAAAACTGTTATTGAGGCCTTAAATAGCCATAGCAATTGAGGATGTATTTCAGAAAATGCTTCGGCAGTCAAACGGTTAATAAGGAAAATTATCTTTTTTTTTTTTTTTTTTTTTTTTTTATTTCGGGGTGTTCTATGTATATTATTAATATTATTATAATTCATTGTGAATATTATAACATTTTTCAATGTTGCAATGTCAAAATTTTTAAACTGAAATTCTTCTACATGCAATTTTTTTTTTTTTTTTTTACTCTTGTGCATAACAACTCTAAATCTTTTAAGTATAAACGAAAACATTATATATTTAATATATATGTTTCTTGTACGTTTGTTTTTAAAAGCACAGCCAAAATATAAGGAATTAACTCAAAATTAGAAATTAAGTGTTTGAGATTTTACTTTTTTATATTCTAGCTTATTTAAAAACAATGATGTAGGACAAATGTATATAAAATTTAAAACTGTTAGGTGATTTTGTAATGTATATAAAAATTAAAAATTAAGCCTGTACAGAAAATCTAGTTTAAAATTTTATATTCCTTCAACAATACAAAATTTTATAACTGTCCCCCCCCCCCCCCCCAAAAAAAAAAAAAAAAAAAAAAAAATTGTCTGACATTTTATTTCTGTGCAGTTTTTTGCATAATGTCGAGTTAAAAATACGCAAATAAAGACACTTTAAAAATCCATCGCTATATTAAAAAAAAAAAAAAAAAAAAAAAAAAAAAATGAGTGTATGTATATATATATATATATATATATATTTAAAAAGTATTGATTTATCCCTTAATAATAATTTAGAAATATATTTTTTAAATAACTAATATTAATTTATGTAAATGCGATTATTATTATTAAAAATACTTCAATCAAATAGTATTTGACTGAAAAAAACAATAATTATAAAAAAAAATATTACACCAAATCACATGAAAAAAAAAAAAAAAAAAAAAAAAAAACTTTTTAATATATAATAAAAAGATTTACAAATTTTGGCATCCAAAACTGTTCAAGTATTTAAATCTGATTATTATTTATACAAAAATAAATATTCTGCTCACCAAGGTTTTTGTCGAGCAAACCTTCCAATTAGTTTCTCATTAAATTCTGGAATTGTGAAAATAAAGTCTTTGTGGATTGCGAGAACCGCAAGTACATTTAAACTTTCCTGACCCATAGAATTTCTCAAAAATGTTTTAATCCTTTTGTCAATAAATTTTCAACAGAATTCCTTTCTATCACTGTTAATTTTTAAAAAATCATAGATTTATTTGGAAAAAAAAAAAAAGAAAGAAAGAAAGAAAGAAAGAAACATCGCAAAAGTCTCTTTTTCACTATCAGTAGAAAAATAAATAAATAAAAAGCACTGTGAAAGTCGCCAAATTCTTTCCACGATCGCTATGGTTAATGTATTTTAAAGGAGACAGTTATTTTTCATTAAACTACGTTACATGGGCCAATTCGCCAAGTGCCCTTAACACTTTAAAAGTATGGGAATATTAACATTGATAAAGTTCTACTTTGTCAAATATGTTAACCCGCTGTTCCATGCGCAAAGCAATAAATACTAATTAATGCGCGAGATCGGACACAAATCAAAGTGCTCAAACGGCTGAACTACGAGTAGGAACTACAGTGCGTATCGAAATGATAGGTCCACCCGCATTTTTCAAAATTTCGACTCGTAATTGAGAATAAGAATCACTTTTTTGGTAGAGATAATTAATCAGCAATTGTAATAACTATTTATGAAGAAATTTCTTAAAAATAAATAATTCCTTTTTATTTTATGCAAATTTTCATTTTCAGACCGTTTCGAAAAGATAGGTCCGCCTTCAGAAATTTTGAACCAATCACGTTTATTTCCAAAAAATTTGCATAAATATCGTTGCTTAGTCTTACTGCGGGATTATGCTGGCTGCTGTGGAGGTATTTAAACAGATTTGAACATCACGTTGTAATCAAACGAAAAGGGTCGTCGTTGCAGTCTTTCGCTGGTTGTGCAGGGGAAAATTGATGCATTTAAAACTTGTGGAAAATCGAATAGAGTAATAGGTAAACTTTTAAACAGATCACATAATGTTGTAAACAATTATTTGCGACTTAGAAATGCTTATGGCAGTAAAAAATCATCTGGCCGCCCATCAAAAGTGACACCCCGACAAAGAAGGACTATCGTAAAGGAGTTAAAATCTGGAAATATGAGCTTATCCACTGTGGCCAGACAACAAAACCCTCCAATATCAAAATCTACAGTCCATAGAGTGGTAAAGAAGTTCGGCAATATAGTTTACGTGAAGAGGAAAGCGGCTCCGAAATTGACTAAAAAGCACAAAGAAAAGAGATTGAAATTCGCACATGAAGTGATGTCCTGGAAAAAAGATTGGCATCGTGTGATATTAAGTGTTGAAAAGAAATTCAACCTGGATGGTCCAGATGGCTGGCAGTACTACTGGCACGATCTGGGTAACGATAGACAGATATTCTCGAAAAGGCAAGCTGGTGGTGGTTCCGTTATGGTATGAGCCGGATTCGGAGGTGCAGGAAAAACTGATATAGCATTTGCAGACAATCGTTTAAATGCTGCAGGCTATCAACAGCTGCTTGAACAATATTTTCTTACACAAGCAGAGCACATTGGGGTCCCATTCTTCATGTTCCAACAGGGCAATGATCCTGTGCACACTGCGAAGTCCACTTTCGAATGGTTTCTGTATAATGGTGTACATGTTATCGATTGGCCACCTTGCAGCCCTGACCTGAATCCGGTAGAAAACACGTGGGGTATACTCACAAGAGCGGTGTATGCAGGCGGAAGGCAGTACAACAGTACTGCAGACTTGAAAAAGGCTATTTCCTCCGAATGGTCAAAAATCAAGAAAAAGTGTTTGCAAAAACTTGTAGAAACCATGCCGAATAGGATTTATGAGCTTATTCTGAAACAAGGTGGAAAAAATTCTTATTAATTCAAAGTTAATTTGATGCTTGGTTCAGTGGACCTATCTTTTTGAAACAGCTTTTTCATGTAATTTTTGTTTTCCTTATTATTCCTGTTATTTGTATATTATTCATGTATTATTTTACATTGAATGAAGTAATGTAGTTTATAAAATAGTACTTTGTACACAATAAAACCTTTTTTACCAACATAACTTTCGTTTTTACTGGTGGACCTATCATTTCGACACGCACTGTAGCTGTAATTCGGTAAAAGAAAAGCGGACAAAGGGACAAGCAAACTTTATGTCCGAGAAGAATAAGAGGAAATTAGATGTACGTTTTTAACTTGATAAATACATTTTTACAAGCGTTAGAATTAAAAAAATAAAAAGAAAGAAAGATATATTACTTGATTTTTAATAGAGAGAAAAATTAGAGCGGGGTCAGGCCCAGGTGCCCTCAATGATGAACCGCCACTGTATGTAATATCCTATTTTCTTTCTAATTTATATGTAATATAATGGATGGAAATTGAAATTTTCCATGACATCAGGTGATGTGTCATGGTATGTAATAATCTCCTATGATATGTCAACTTTTCCAGGCCAGTCCTAATAAGGGTCACTTACATGCATGTATTTTAAATTAAGGTGTTACATGTGCTTCGAAGGGTTAAAAAAAAAAAAAAAAAAAAAAAAAAAAAGCATATTTTTTTTATTTTTACTTTCCGAACATACGTATAGAAAGTATTGTAATCCTGTCAGAAATATGACTTGATTTTGGTGTTTCTATAAGTTTTGAGGTCCCCTAAATTCCTCTCTCTATAAATGGCTAAGAGAGTTTTTTCTTGTAAGTCCGTGGCTGGACGCAAGTTGATTGGCGAAGAGAGATTTTCTTCTGTTTGTCTGTGTGTTGTTGCCACCAGCTTTTCATACTTTAGTTTAAAAAATCTAATTGTCCGATCGATAAGTTAATTAAACCGACAGATTCAGAAAAAATGCCCCTTTCATTTGGTACCTTATTTGTAACGAAATTTTGATTAGATTTTTTAAAATCAATTAAAATGTGAAATTAATAACCTGGTGAAAGCTTTAAAATTGGACATTTAAAATTTTAATTGTTGCTTTATGATCAAGGATTAAAGTTTAAATTGGTCATTAACACTTCTTTACCAACCAAAAATAATTCAAAAATAATAATCTCATCGCTCGGTGATGCAATTCACAAGTTACTTAGTTTTCACTTCTATCGGCAGTCCCCAAAGTCTGCTTTAGGTTTTTTTTTCTTTTAATTCTTCAAAGTATGATAAATTCAAACACCCAGGAAGACCGAGTGCACTTTGAAGGCGCCAAAAATCGACCGTTTTCCGATGGGCGTGCGATTAAAAAATGTCTTCTTTTGAAATAATTTGTGCTTTAAGCCTACCATGTACCATCCGAACTATCTGCATGTTCCAACCCGGGAGTACAGTTCGTAAAATTAAATTCTCGACAACACTTCACAAAGAAACATAATTTAGCTCGCTTAGAATTTACTAAAAAGTATGTTTTGCTTGAAGCTAAATGAAAATATATAGTTTTTTCGGATGAGAAAAATTTAATTCTGGTGGGCCAGACGACTGGAAAAAAATACTGGCATGATATAAAAAAAAAAATAATAATACCTTACTTTTCCAAGCGGCAATATGGAGGGGAATGAGTAATGATATGGGGAGAGTTTGCAACTAATGGTACGCTACCAATTGCAGTAATTTATACCAAAATGAATGCAAAAGAGTATCAAGATATCCTAGACGATAGTTTGCTTCAATACCACTCTAGGTACATCAGGAGGTTGGACATTTCAGCCAGGATAATACCAGCATCCATGCTGTTCGTTGAACAAAAGCTTGGTTTGAAGGAAATGAAGTCCATCTGCTTGATTGGCCATCCTGCAGTCCGAATTTAAACCCATTAAAAATATTTGGGGCAAACTTGCGCAATCTGTTTATAAGGACGTGCAACAATATCGAGGGAAAGGTAAACTCGTCAACGCGATCAGGAATGCATGGGAAAATATAAAAAATGGAAACTTTATTTCGACTTGGTTCAACGATGACTGATTGACTGATAAAATTTAGTGAAAAAAAAAAAATGAATTTGTAGGATATTAACTTCATAATTTCATTCACAACTCCTCGTCCTTATATTTCTTTCCAAGATGAAGTGCCAACAGATTTTTAAATTGCCATTTAATGCTTTGATTATATTTTACATTTGTTCATAACCTATGTTTATGTTTTTTGATTTCATTTCTAAGACTGAGTGATATTAAACTTTTCGTGTTTAACTATGTTTTATACCTCTTTTTGCTACTTTATATTTTTGCTACTATACATTTTGCTACTTTATATATTTTTCCAGGGCCTTATGTATCTTTAGTATTCAGTATGCACATTTCTTTCCGAGAAATAATTTTATAATAACTTTCATTTGCATATTTAATATTTAGCAATTTCCCTATAGGGAAATAATTTTTAAAAGCATTTTATATAATATTTTAGAGATCTCATTTTATTTCACATAGATTTATATTTCAGATTGTCGATACTTCTCAATTAATTACACAAAAATACTCAAAAAAAAAAAAAAAAAAAAAAAAAAAAAAAAAGAAGAAGAAGAAGAAAAGAAAGAAAGAAATGAAAAGAAAGAAAGAAAATATGTTACGCCAAAATATAAAATGTTCGAATAATATTTTAATAAAACCCCAGAAAAAATATAGCCAAATGAAATTTTTAAAGCAGTAAATATTTTTATTTACATCATATTAGTAAAAGTATTATAGCGTTGCACATGGTTGAACTTCAACGTAATTTTTAAGGAATAAATAATAATAATATACAATAAATAAAATAGCAATAATAATAAATATTTTTTATAGTAAGAATGTAAAAGAATCCCCACTATCCCAATTATCTATATTTTTTTACGCATATCATACCCTCTGAGACTTCATTGTATGATGTGGACTGAATTATTTAAAAGAGAATGAAATTAGTAAATTCTGGAATTTTAGTACATGAAATTTCAGTGTCCAATGACAGAATTAAAATAATTCAGTCCACATCATGCAATGAGGTCTCATTGTTAATGTAGATCTCAAATTAATTGTATAGCTTTTAACTTAAGTTCATTACTTTACAGTTTTTTGATACTATACTTTTATAAAAACTTTAGTACCCTGAATTATCGTTCTTTTTAAATTTAAGTTATATATATGTATGCAAAGTATTCATACGAAGACTTTCAATTATTACCCCCTTTTTTCTTTATTTTACCCTACGCGTCTATACTGCAGGATATAAACTCTTTAATTTATACATAAATATATTTTCAGAAATATTTCTTATGCATATTTTTAACATTATTATTATTAGTAGTAGTAGTATTTTTAAGTTTTAATAATTCGCTTTATAGTTTTTATTATCTTTATTACTTATACGCATATCTATGATATTCATAACCTTACATACTATAATATTAGCTATCCAGTTTTTATTATAATCCTGTCATTGGACACGTCATTTTCATAATTGGCCTCATTGTATTAAAAATTCCTGAACTATAATTTCATTCTCTCTTAAATAATTCAATCCACACCATACAATGAGGTTTCAGAAGGTATGACATGTGTAAAATCTTTCATTTTCCTTGTAAAAGAACATTGAGCGCTACTGCTTAAGCACAAGTAAACTACCTTCCATAATCACCGCATTATTTGTATTCGTGTAACCGAACTGTAAGTCTGACACATATGCAAATGTATATAGTTCGTGCGATATTAGTCTATAAAATGCTGGCCAACTTTGAGTTCATTCGATTGCAGTGTTTACACAATCGTTTTGACTCACACCTATAAACACATATCGAGATGTATACATCAACATGAAGATAGCAAAAAAGTGTTGAGGGTAATTCCAAAGGCATAAATAAACCAAAATCCCATACTCGAATTTTTTTTCCTGATTGTAATACAGGGTGTTTATAAAGTCCCGGACCCATTTTGATGTTTAATAACTCATAAAATAATAAATATAGATTAAAATTAATAACATAAATGGTTAGATAGACTCAAAAAGTTTCATGACCCTTGTCAACAAACTTCCACGTGTGCCCCCTTCGTCCCACGGAGAATATCAAGTGGATAGTCAATTTCACGCCAGGTAGAGGCAAGCATGTCGGCATCTACAGAGGCTATTGCGGTTGTAATTACGACTTTTAGGTCATCAATGCTCGACACTCTCCTCCTGTAAACATTGTCCTTTACAAATCCCCAAAGGAAAAAGTCCAGCGGCGTTATATCAGGTGATCTGGATGGCCAAGGAATTGGACCTCCTCGCCCAATCAATCTTCCTGGAAAATGGTCATTCAAAGAACTGCGAACGATGGTACCCCAATAAGGTGGTGCACCATCTTGTTGCAAAAAGACATGTGGCTGAAGCTCTTCTAGTTATGGAAATACGAAGTTTTCCAGCATGTCTAAGTATACGACTGATGAGACCGTCTTTTCTGTAAAAAAGAAAGGCCCAGTGACTCGGGCGTGCATTAGTCCACACCACACATTAACCTTTGGGGAATCCCTTTGTGCCTCATGGTATTCATGGGGGTTTTCAGATCCCTATATGCGCACATTATGGCGATTAATAATGCCAGAAACATGAAAGTATGCTTCGTCGGAGAACATTATGCCCTTCAGAAAATCAGCATCGTCTTCTATCCTCCTTATCATATCTGTTGAAAAGGCCATCCTCCTAGGCCTATCGTAAGGGTTCCAAAACTTGAACAATTTGAACTTTGTATGCATGCAGTCTTAATTTTTTCTTAATAACCTTGTACACCGTCGAAATTGGCATATCCAATTCTCTTGCCGCTGATCACACAGATCTTCTAGGATTGTGTAAAAATGTCTCTCTGACACGGTCAGCATCAAAATCACTTGTGCAGGGACGTCCGGAACGTATCTTATCTGCGATACTTCCAGTTTCTAGAAAATTATTTTTACACCGCAAGATGCTGCTTTTGGATGGAGGATCTTTTTGGTAAATTCTTCTGCAATTTCTCTGTGCTTGCACTATCGATTTCGTTTCTATGTACCACGATAAAATCTGTGATTTCTCTTGTGGTTTATGCATTCTCCTTAATATCCGCTCGAATAAAACATCACATACAAAAGTACTACATAGAACAAACACATCAAAAGTAAACATAACATTGCAATAGTTGCCAAAAACAAAAAGAGAAAAATGCAATTAATAAGCAGAGGATATTTAGAAAAGTACAGATATTTAGACTGGAAAATGAAATTATCTCAAATTAACCACACGCGCAGACGATATTTACAAAAGTAAAGATATTCAAACCTGAAAAGAAAATATATGAGTTATTCCATCAATAAATGCCATAAGTTTGTTTATATCTTCATTATTTTATGAGTTATTAAACATCAAAATGAATCCGGGACTTTATAAACACCCTGTATTTTCTTAATATCGTATGTTCGGAAAATGAAATTATATTATACGTAAAAGACAGTATCTTTTTTTTTTTTTTTTTTTTTTTTTTTTTAATTCCACTATGTAACCAGATTTACAAGCGTATTTCACGCTTTTTTTTATTCCTTTCCTCTTTTTGCCCTAGGCCACATTTCTCGCGAAATTGCTTCATTGACCTTCGATCCAAAATTGTTACCTCTGTACTACACTTTTGTAATTTAATAAATTCCGATAACATGTTTTTGAAACTAGACGAAAAATTATCAGTAATAGCGGTAAAAAAGAACAAGCATATATGTACCACGCCCCATAAAAAAGCAGCTAGAAACATGAAACCTTTGTCTTTACGTATTTGACTTGAAGAACCATCTGCTATAGTCACATTCTGTTTATTTAACACAAGTTTTGAAGTCATAACGTTTTCTCTAAACCAGTTTCAAGAAATGATGTGGTATTAATGATTCTTTTTGACGTTGATGATCATACTCTTACAAGATGATTAATTATATTGTCTGCATTAGATGAAAAATAAATGACTGATTTACAATAACCTAATCCTTTGCTTGCTTTCTTTTTTCTTTTCTGCGTCTTCTTAGTTAAATTAATGTCATATAATTGTATAATTGAGTTTATTTAATAAACATATACAGATCTCTTTATCACTATTTCATAAATTATAAGTAGATGGGATAAGCAAGAACAGTTATCAATTCCGCTTAAATTCAGTTTAAATATCCTGAACTATCTATAATTAATGTTTTCTTTTTATTGATAGAATCTGAAATTGGAGAAAAATCAACAGATAATCTAACTATTAATAGTAAATAACAAATCAGATTATGCATATAAATTGCAAATTAATGTATTTAGGTGATAGATGCTCAGAATGAATAATCTATTTTATGAAATTCTTTGAAGGAAGATGTTTAAATATCATGAGATGTTTTTTTGTTTGTTTGTTTGTTTTTTTTCCATTACTTAGATATAGGCGTATATTGGGACTGAGGCTTTTAAAACACGAGATGCGCCAGTAGTCATTTATAAATCTATAATAAAATTTAAAAATCTCTTCTTTGACGTTTAGAAAAGAATCTACGTGAAAGACTTTTATATATTTATGTATGTATATTTAATATGATATAAAGAATAATATTAAATCGAATAATAATAATAATAATAATAATAAAATGAATAACTGTACAAATAAAATCACACTCAAACAAATAACTAAATCTGATGCTATAACATTTTAATACATTTCTTTTTACTTTTTATTATTTGTAAAATTTTGTATGTTTCCTTTAAAAAAGTATATTCTTGTCATGTTTATGCATAATAATTGTGTATTATTAATGCAATGTTTTATTGTTTATTTATAAAATTATAATAAACATTTATTTTTCTTTGAAAATTTCAATGAGTTTAATATAATTTGATAGAAGTTTCTTCATAATTGCAAATAGAATTAGACCTAATTAGTATGATAGTTGCAATATTATCTAGTCAACTTTAACATAAGTGTATTTGGGATTCTAATGACATTTTTTTACCTAAATTTAGGAATAGTGAAATTGAGACTTTCATCCAAAATAGAAATTGTAAAGTTGAATTTTGTTTCAATTTGGTGCCTCCCGTTTGGTAGCTTTAATTATTAGACAAGATGATTAGACTTTGGGAATATAACCTCCTTCTGTTGTTCTATAAATAAGGTAAACACTTTAAAATAAAACTTTATAACAAACACGTTTTACTGAAGTGTATACAACAATTGTTTCAGATCGAAAGAAATTCGCACGATCCTCTGTGAGCCCCCCCCCCCCCCCAAAAAAAAAAAAAAAAAATAAATAAATAAAAAATAAAAAATAAAGTAGGGACGAGTGCAGTATTAGAACAGCAACGTGCCAACGTGCTTAATTATAACGACTCGAAACGACTGTTGCAGTTTATCTAAATTAGGAAATTTGTTTATAAAAATTTTATTCTGAATCATTTGGTGCTTAGTTATAAAAAATTTCTTCTGGATTAATAAACGAGATTTTTTTTTTTTTTTTTTTTTTTTTAAGCGTTTTACTGCAATGCTTTATAAATTTTGAATTGCGTTTCTTTCGTTTCTTAATACCAATTAGCAGAAATAGTATTTTTGCAATCATCGTTATTTTTTAATATTTATAAAAATAACAATGATTTAATACATTTAAAATACCGAGGTAAATGCTACAAAGATATTTTATGATTTTTCTTTAGAAAAACTTACTTAACCTCTTTTGAGATTTTTCATTTTAGCAGTTTAAGTTTTTTCATTTTACAATTCAGTTTCCACACTTGCAGTGTTATTATATCAAATTTATCACATAAACGCTTTATTACGTTTAATTAATTGCTGTAATAAACTAATCGTTAGTAATTAGTATTTTTGATTGATCACTCAACATAACTGGTTTGAAATGATATGCCTGTTATGTAGCCAGTAGGTACAATTTTATATGCTTGTTATTCTGAGACTTTGCTAAATGTGTAATGGAAGTTAACTACTAGTTTCAAACAATGCAATTAAATTGAGTGAGAAAGATGCATTGAAGCACTTTTTAAAGATAATAGCCTGCGTTTATTATTATTATTATTATTATTCAAGAACTGAATTAAGTGTTCGTTGGTTAATTATTAAACCTTTAATACTTTAATTTAAATTTTTGATACGGACACAGCATTAAATAAATCTTTTTATGTCTCATGCATAGTTCTAATATGCTGTTTAAATACAATTCTCAAAAATAAACAGGATTTCTAAAATAAAACAAAATAAAATTAATTAATTAATTTGCATAAATTTAAATTTTTCAGACAAATTATTGTTATTGGTTAAAAACTAGTACCTTTATTTGAATGTATTGCTATTTTTTTAAACATAATCGTGAATTCGACTCAGTTAATATAGAATGACACAGACAGATGAAGATTAAGTATAAGAAATAGAATTTTAGAAAGGTGTGTGTCTTTAGTGAATACTTTTAAGTCAATATCTGGTATAAAAAATTCAGGTCAATGTTTTAAATGTTTATGTTGTTATTTAAGTAAAGGTAGAAAGAAATTTCTGCCGAAATTCCGTAATTTATACTATTTTAAACTAAATATAATTTTTTATCTTTATATTGGATGATTTGAAGCGTGGTAATTTCAAAAACTATTATCATTAATCATATTTACTATTATTAGTTATATGATTTTGAAACGTAACCAGTGCACTCGAAAGTAAAATCGACAAAACTTCAAACACGCTGAATATAGTCCATAGTTAAGAAAGGAATCAAGAACCTGCTTTCACAAATAAATAAAAATTAATTAAAATGAAATAAAATAAAAAATCGTTGCCTTAAGCACTCGTAATTTGTTTAAGGGGGCCACACAAAAGAATTTAAATACATTAAAGCCGTATTTGCAAATGTCTTAAAAAGGCCCTTCAAGTTGTGTTATATGTTTTACATGAACTAAATTTAATTACATTATGTAATGCCTATACATAATATATTGATTATAACTATAGATTATAGTCAATATATAAACAGGTTCACCTAAGGTTAGTTGAATAAGTTTCAAAAGTGTTCTGAAAAAATAAATCCATTGATTGATGTGAATACAATGTATTGTATACACCTCACATAGTGATGTATGCAAATAAAACTACTTCTAAAATAATTGTTAACAATTTTTAAAGTTCTCTGTACCTCTTTAAATTGATTTTTTTTTTTTTTTTAATAGAAATTCAGAAAAAAAGAAAGTAGAGTGAATGCTACACAAGCTTACTTTTAATTCATCTGTACGATCGAAGAAATCCTATGTAGGATTAATCTGCAGGCATCTCACTACATCCTTTTTTGTTTTCACATATCAAAATTTTTGCTTGAACTTTCCGTCATCAGCTAAATTTCTGTCAGAAATTTCATCTTTATTCCTTTCTAAAAGGTTAACTAAATATAATATGTAAAAAATAGAAAGATATATTTATATAATATTTTTTATTTAATCTATAAAAATCCACACGTCCCAATTTTATGGCACTAGGCATGAATGGATATATATATATATATATATATATATATATATATATATATAGGGTAAGTGCACCAGTGATTGACACTTTTAGAGCAATCTCTGATGTTTTTAATGTTCTAGTCATCAGAAAATAATTTTAGAAATCTTAAGTTAGTACATATGGTATGAAAGACATTCAGAACCACATATATGTTAAAATACATACATTTGATAACAATTATTTTTTTTAAATGAATTTTTATTTGACACCCACTCAATGTTCCAGTAATTGACACTGCCAGTTTTTCATTTTATCAGTAACTGGTCCCCTGTGTTCCAGTGTTTGATACTGCTAGTTATTCATTTTACCAGTTATTAGCACCCTATGCTCCAGTGTTTGACATAAAATGTTAAAATTCTTATATCTAAAATATACGAGTTAATTATTTTCCTTATTTATTAATTATTTCGGGATAAATGTCAATTACTAAAGCACCTACGTTATTTTTATTTTTATTTTATTTTATTTATTTTTTTTTTTTTTTTTTACAATTTTTCACATTTCCTGATGAAACAAATTTATTGAATACAAAAGTTTTTTTTTTTTAAATAAAATACTAATAAAAATAAAGAAATATCATTTTAGTGTTGACATAAGATATTTAAATACTATATTTACATTCGATATAGCTGTTTAACCCTTTGTCTATTAATGGTACTTTAAAGTACCATTTGTTTAAAAAAGCTTATAAAATCCATTTTATGAAAGAAATGTCAAACATATTTATAAAAATAGAACGTATGTATCTCAATTGATTCTCACTGCATGGCGCTACACGTTTGTACAGCCATTTTTGTTGTAGAAAAAATTTCATGGAGTGCTGTTGCTGTTTTTGCTTGGCATTTTTCCCGATGTTGTTGTGTGTTATAATTAATTCCTGTATTACCTCAATCATCTATCACCAGTCTTAGAAAAAAATATGAAGGACATAAAAAGTAAATACTTTTTTTTACATACTTTTAAGGGCCTAATATATTTTTCGACCTGTATGTACCGATTATACTCTATAGTACCACCTCACTAAATCGTCATTAATTATTATTCTGAGATGATACGCATAATTTGTATTTCATAAACTAAAAAATCATGTGTATTAAATAAATGATTTTTTTTTTTTTTTTTTTTTGTGTGTGTGTGTGTATTTTTATAATGCAGTGAATAAAGGTTAAGCCGTTGTATCTACTGGAATCTTCTATTTTGCATCTGCGTGTTGTAACAAGTCCACTTGATCCTGTTACATTATTGGCTGATAGTTTTAAATACGTTAAGTACATTCCTCGTTTGAAACATAAGATATCAAGTGATTTTTGAAAAAGATGGGTATAATCTGTATATGTGCTAAGCATTTTGGATTGCACTTTCTAACCTAAATCTAAATAATGGCCACATTTTTTAGATCGTATGAACTAGGATATACATTTAAATTTTGATCTAAACAAATGAACTGAATATACTGAGATATTATATTAGATTTATAATTCTCTATTACTTTTTTTCTTTAGTTAGACAATTTCTTTTATTTTACTATAGAAAAAACTCCATGCACGTTGGAACCAATTGTAAACAAATTGATATCTTACCACCTTATGATTATGCAACTTTTCCTCTTAATAAGATGATATTCGTGAGAAACTCTATTCCATTTTTTGAATGACTTAACATTTTCTAAACAACAATCTTCAGTGCAATTTGTATGTATGATTCCTCTAACCAAATATTTTAAGTATATAAATTTATAATACACTAGTATATAATCCCGTCAAAAATGACGGAATGTGAACGATAAATCTTGAAAACAATCTTTAGATCATGATGGTTACCACGTGATCATTTAAATGTATTTTCAATTTTTGTTTATAAATCAAATGTGTTTCGATATTTTATAATTTTCGTTCTGAAATTAAACAAATTCTATCCGATCAATAAATATGAATGACAATAAAAAAAACTGCTGGTTGACAAAAAATATAGGCCCGACAACACAACAAACAACACATCCCAGTGTTCCATTAAGTGTTCCATACGCAAGCGAAGTGTGACGTCACTGACCGTCCGTGGATGCAAGAAAAAGATTTCCTATGTTAATCGCTCATTGGAGTTTTTGTAAAAAACTATTAAAAATCGAGGAAAATTATTTCCCGATTTTAATCCCCATATTTAGGTATCTATATGTATTAGTTATCATGTGCATGTGTTAGATTGAGTTATTTTGATGTCAAATTGACAACATTTAAATTTTAAATTTCAAAACTCTGTTGTTTTTGGCGTTTTTGTATTTGGCGATCAAAAACATACTACGAAAATACACATGCCAGATATATATTTTCTTAATATGTATTGTGCGAAATATTGTTTCATATTATTCATTACTCTCTTAATATAAGTTTTTAAAATAACTATGATTTTTGAAAGGAATTAAATTATATTCGCCAGAAAATTTGGCGATATATATATATATATATATATATATTTTCTGCCAAGGATGACCGATATCAAATCTATTCCACTGCAACATATTAGTATCTCATATCAGATACTTTATTTAGACATTTGAAAACAAATTTCACTTCAAATTATGATAGAATATTTATCATTTTCCTTTTAATTAGTATATTAGTTCGATATTTATTGTGTAAATATCATCCTTTGAAATTAAATGTTTATGTTTTCAATGGAATATGGAAGTTTGCCACTTTTTTTATCTAGAGTTTTGAAATTTAAAGTTCAAATTTTATCAATTTTAGAACAAAAACAACTTAATCTAACGCGATAACTAATACATATCTGTACCTAAATAAGGGGATTAAAATCGGGAAATAATTTCCCTCGATTTTTAATAATTTTTTACGAAAAATCCAATGGGCGTTTAACATAGGAAATATTTTTCTTGTATCCACGAACAGCCAGTGACGTCACCACTTCGCTTGCGTATCCTCATAATAAGAAAAAACGATTCACTTCATTTTACCAAAATACTTTTTTATAAGACTATCGTAGATCCTGTTTTCAAATTTTCTAACTAACTATCCAATAACTACAGACAATCAATGCTAACTCAAATTCACCTCTACTTGATACCTCCAACCAGCTATCTCACCCACAACATCGCCAAAATATCCAGGATCCAGCTTTCTCATTCTCAACCGAACATTTTACCTTGACTCGACATTATCACCTTAGACTACTCTACTTTCACTACTCATTTCAACTGGTGACCTTTACTTGCCCAACCAAACATTCTATCCCAACTATCACTTTACGCTAATTTCAAAACTAAAATCAACTGGCGGCATTTACGTCTAAACTCGACTCCAATCATACCTTACAATGTGAACAAACAATGAAGCTTGAAAAAAATATTTAAAGGCTTTAATACGTTTTTACAAATATTTTAAAATTTTTAAGGCTTTAATATGTTTTAGAAATATTTTAAGCGTTTTTTTAATGAAACAGTCAAAGAGTCGTGCATTCGGAATTAAAGAGTTGTCCATTTGGAATTTGTATTTTTTGAATGGCAACAGTTTTGGTTTGTTTTTATTTGGTATTGCGTTGTTTATAATCATGAAATTACATAATTCTATTTATAGGTTCATGTTTATAATAGCCGGTGATCCGTTATATTTAATTTAGACATTTTAACATTACAATTGAATAATTTTTCAAGGTTTTAGAGGAAATAATTAAGAATATGTGCGATACAAAACATGTATGAAAATGATATGTATGTTTCCGTAAGTTGAATTGAACAAACGGAAAAAAAAAATGGCTGCCAAAAGTTTCTGTTTTGAAGCGGTCTAACCGGAATCGTTCATGACAGATGAGGGTCATTATTATTAATAATAATTTATAATTATTAAACATATAATTTACATGTTACCATAAAAATATTTAAATTATTCTCAATATTTGCTCATCCATAAAAAAAAAGTAAGTTTTAACAAAAGTAAGTTTTTAATTGAAGTATTTATTTTATATAGAATTGTTTGATCATTATTATATAGATTTATTTAATTATTATTATGTAGAATTATTTATTAAGTAAACCTCTAACAAATATATATATATATATATATCGCTAAAATTAGTATAGCCTTCTCCTACCAAATAAATAAATTTATTATTTATTTTTATTTAAAGAAAATAAGAGGAATAGAATTAAAACAAAATTAATAGAAACCAGTTATACCCCCCTTCCTCCTTAACAATTCATATAAAAGCATTTTGAATAAATAGAAATGGCATAAGATATATATTTAGAGCATTCAAAGCAAAAGCAAAAACACGACCGCTTTCGTGCTTCGCGCCTAAAATTAGGACAATATATAACGGTTCAAATTCAACTTAGAAATACAAAATATGAAAAAATGCAGAAATATGTGTTCTAAAGTAATGTTTCTTCTAATAAGTTATAATACCTATAAAATATTTTATTAATAAATAAGTAATATATCTTAATTTTTATTGTGGGCCATTTCATTCAAAGAAAATCTACCTTTATGCCGAAATCAAACATATATTTCTCAATTATATTCCTAAGATCTACTGCCATTTTTGACAAAATATTATAAACAGACCCTAAGGATACTTTTTTCAAAGTTTAAAAAAACTAGAGCAATTTTTGTTGTTCTAGGATTTCTTTTATGTAGGCGTCCTAAAATAAGGACACCAGGCACGAATGGGTTTAAACTGAACACAACACGTTCGAAAATATATGAGGTAAATTAAATTTACAGCAAATCGTTATTATAGGGTATGAATATACCATAAACATAGAAAAGGCGGACTATTACCCGTAGTAGTTATCTATTATTATCTACTTTTTTTCTGCTCTGATGCCAAAGAGGGAGCATTCATATTTCAAACTTGATATAACATGATTTATTACTAGAGAATTCTCATAAATCATTCATCTCCTTGCTATTAACAACCATTACAGCGATAAGATAGGTAAAAGTCATATTCGCAATTAGCAGCCAATCATTTGAACTGAAATTATGACATAAAATGTACCAATGTTACACCCTTAATTAAATAGGATATTTATATAAATTGGCACTTTTTTTAATAAATGTAAATATAGCAAGTAAGATAGTTGCAACGAAAGGATGATTAATTGAATATTTACTTTTAACTGGCGAAAAATTTTATTTAAACTATGAATGGCTTAATACCTGCCTGATGACTTCTCTTAAACATTTAACTCATCATCAATTTAATACATAGTAACATAAAAGTAGATTATAATTAATGATTTTACAAGCATAGTATATAATATTTGCCTTATACATATATATATTATTATTATTTTTTTTTACTTCTAGCGAATAAAACTTATTCTTGCACATAAGAAATTAAAAAACACACGTTACTAATTTCTTTTATAATTTATATAACCATTTAATTCTGCAAGATTCATAATTTCAAAATTTTATTAAGATAGCACGAATAAAATGTATAAAAAAATTTTCCTGATAAAACTTTATTTTAAATTATTCTAATATATTTAGATAATTAAGTTTTTTCTTTCTTAGTGTTATACACATATAAATGCTTTTCTACGTAATTTTTATAACATATTTATGTAAGCATATTTTTTATTCACTGGTATTTTTATAAAAATCTACAATTTGTGCCATTTTGACATAATCGAAAGTTAAAAAATAATATCCAATCGATAATGAAACAAAATGGAAAAACAACAAGTATAGATGTGTATAACAAGATGCTTTTTCACTCTATAAGTGTAATGTAACTTAATTTTACAGTCCATCTTCATTTCAGTAAAATCCCGCCTAAAGAAAAATGCTCTTTTAAAGTCCCATTTTAGTATTATAAATTTTAGCAATCACCACTAAATTTTCTGTTGAATTAACCAGTGGATCTGGAGATTAAGAACTTTAATGTCCTATTTGCATTTCTCATTTCCAAGTAGCTTTTATTTAATTTTATAGTCAATTTCTATCCCAATAAAATTCCCTATAAAGAAAATTTATTGGTTTTTATTTCTTGTTTTTATTTTATTTTATAGTCAGTTTCTACTCCAATGACAACCCATAATAAAAGCATTACAATTTTTGCCATTTTGATTTTTTCTTATATTTGTTTAATTTTATAATTAATTTCCATTCCAATGAAATCGCATATAAAAAAAAATAATTCTTTGTTAAATTCCCATTTTCGTATTATAAATATTAATAATGATCCCAAAATCTGCAATTCAATTAAATAATAAATTTTTAGATTACTTGCCAGTGTATGAATGTGATTTAACTTAATTTTGCAGTTCATCTACCATGTCCATTATTCATTACCGATTAGTTAATTTTTATTTAATATTACAGTCAGTTTACATTTCTGTGAAATCCCATATAAAGAAAAAACTGTTTTCAAAGTGTCATTTTAGTATTATAAACGTTAGCAATCACCTACAAATCTGCAGCTGAAACAGCTAGTTGAGCCTCAGTTTGGGAACTTTAATGTCCTATTTCCTATTTCTACTTTAATGTCCTATTTTCATTACTAAACATCTAATCTGTATTTGCGCTTTATTATCTCTCTCTCTGTATATATATATATATATATATATAATTAACTCATTTAATAATGAGAGTATTTCTTTATGTGGAATGCCCCCCCCCCCCCATATGCAGAATGAGTCATCTTTGAATAACTTGTTAAATTGCAGATATCGCTAAAAGGTAGATCATGTAGAGATCAAATTTGAAGTTGCTCAACTAGATGCTATAACAGTCTCAAATACAAATTTTCAAAATTCCATGGTTAACCATTTTTTAATTATCTAATATTATCTAAGAAAAATAGTTCGGGAATAATAATTTAGGAACTATAAATAAATAAAAATATTAAAGAAAACTTTATATTTTTTTTTTCTATAACATTTAATAATATATTAACAGTAACGGCATTCATTACGAATACTTTTTTCGTGACTAGCAAAAGTTAATGACCTGGAGGAGAGTTTGGTCCATTACTTCAGAAGATTTAGTATTACAGTATTGATGAAAGGATACCCTTTTATACTCATGAAAAGGTATTTCAAAATTTATTTGTTATCCATCTACTTAACCATTTATTCTACGTAAATAACTGTTTTAGAAAGAGTGTACATTATCCATATGTCTGATGTTAAAACTTAAGAAGTTGATTTTAGAAGATTAGATAACTGCAAGAAATTATACATCACAATTTGTGATATAAAAAATTAAAACAAACTTTATATTTGTTTCTTCTATAACGTGTTACAATATATTATGTGTAACGGCATTCATTATGAATACTTTTTATATGACTATCAAATGTTTATGACCTGGAGGAAAGTTTGGTCTATTATTTCAGAATATTTCATATTACAATATTAATAAGAAGATACTTTTTATAATTAGGAAATTATTATTTCAGATTTTGAAAACTAATTAGCTATCTATCTTTCTAATGTAAATCTCTATCTATGTAAATAACTGATTTAAAAAAGCATACATTATCCTCAATTCCTGGTGTTAAAATTTGAATGGTTATAGACCATTACATAATTGCAAGAAATTGTACGTTATTACAATTTATATGCTATCGAATATCACACGTTATATACATCATTAGGAAAGAGTACTAAGAGCGTTCTTGAAAACAGCATTAAAGGGTCAGTCTGCTTATAGACAGTGGTTTGAAAACATATTCAAAGGTGTAAATGTTTGATGTGAAATTATCCTATCGAATATCATCTTAGTTTATATCACCTTTCAAAGAACAATGTTGACAGGAAAACCAAATAACAGTTTTGTCTAAGCATAACAGCGCAGAAGATTTTTAAAAGACCGATTAACCCATATTTCACCATCGTCCTAAAAATAGGACACCATGCATAAGTGGTATTTATATAAATTCTTCTGAATATTTTAATTCAAGACGATATATTATTTAAAAGTCAAACAAATACATATGTTTCTTTATCGTTAGTTTAAATTAACGTTTAATATATATATATATTTAAGATGACGATTTTTGAAGATTTATTCATTAAATTTTCAACACATTATTACTTAAAAAGATTTTACGTTCAAGAATAACGGGCGTATAAAATTATTGAAGCAATATTCTACACTTTTGTACTGGTAAAACAATTATATATATTAAAAAAAAAAAAAAAAAAAAAAAAAAAAAAAAAAAAAAACATAGATAGATAGATAGATGGTCTGTTTTCCTCATATTTCCGACTGTCCTAAACTATTGTCCTATTTTTAGGACAGCCTGTACGGATTAAGCTAATGAAAGGTTGGTAAGTTTTTTGATTTTGTGTGTATACAGAGGCTTAAAGAAACATATATTTAAGATTTTATAAAGAAAAAAATATGTTTTCAATGCTTGGTACGATATGGGTTAATACGATATTTCGTAAAGGAATCTGATTACACAGCAGCGGGATTCTTTTAATCAAACATTTTCTTTCGGTAAATTTCAGAAAACTATAATTTTCAATATTTTCTTACTGGTGTTTCTTCAAACGGTTTATTTATATAAAGAAAAAGTTCATGAAATCATGAGTAAATACAAGTTTACATGTATGCTTATGTAAATCATGAAATTTTTGAGCAAAGTTTATAGTATGTTGAGTTAAGATTTAACTCAACAACTTTTAAACAAAAATATAGAAAGGTAGGATTATTAATAAAAATGTTTTTTTATTCATATAAGGAGGGGGAAAATATAAGAAATAACAATTGAAAAGTACAGGTAACAATTTTCCCACAGCTGTAAAATATCTCTAATTTGAAATTCTAAATCAAAAGAAAGGTTACTGAAATTACAATAAATTTGACATCGCTAAAATGTAAAACATTTTTCTCCTTCGTAAATGCAATTCGTTTCGTTAAATAGACATTTTACGTTGCGATTATTTAACTGTTTCAGCATATTTTCCTTCTGAAAAAGCGTGTCCTTATAAAAGAAATAATAATAATAATAAATAAAATAAAATAAAACTTTAAATAGTTAATGCTTTCTGCGATATTTTCGAACTTTCATCGTCTTAAAACCACCCAAGGAGTCTTAACAGATTAGGTTTGATCGGCCACGCCTCGCACTCAAGAAAAATAATTATTTTCAATTTTCACATGCTTTCCATTAGGACTAACCATCTGCTATATAAACATTTTCCATTTATTAACCCTCTACTTATGAGAGAACTGTGTGAAAGACCTGTTTAATTCAAAACTTTGAAACTAATGGATCTTTTTGACGGCGATTTTCTACACACCATTATTAATGAATCATTAATTAATAACCTTACTGCGATAGAAGACGAATATTTTAAAAATTACTATGTTTTATATTGATAGTTCCCTCACAGAAAGATATTTATCGAAAATAAATGATTTGGCCCTTTAGATTAATGAACGAATCAAAGGAACCGAGATGTTAAGAGTTGCCAGATCCTAATGTTACGCCGTAAAGTTATCCATCGATAAGAAGCTAATGTACGATACATTATATCCTATACGCCAAGTTTTCGACAAAAGAGTATCAGATCGAAGTATGTATTTCTGTGGCGTTTAATCGTACATCTAAGATTTTGTAATTTTTCTTCTTCTTTTTAATGCTTTTTGATCAATAAAAATGAATTTATCAGTCTTTATACTTGATTTAAATATTATGATTTTACCTTACTAAATGTTTAAAGATCTGAAGGGTATGTGCAACTTATACTTTACAGTTATGTAAAATAAGATACCAATTTCAAATGAAAAATTTGAATTTTACTAATTTAATGTAAATATGCATCATTTAGTTGTTTAATATTAAACAAAGCAATTTTTGTTTTTTTTTTAAGTGTTTTTGAAAATAGAAAACTTTTAATGAATATTATACTTAAGTTAAACATCGTACATATTTCTAAACATTTAAAGAGCTAAAAAGGACGCTACACTTTGCAGTTGGATAAAATAAGAAATCAGTTACAAGTCGGAAATTTGAACTTCAATAACTAAATATGTGTTATTTACTTATTAACTTTTAAATAAAGCAATTTTTGTATGAGATAGATAGAAGTTTGTATTGTTATGTCTGTAAAATGCTTTTCGAATTATAATTTTATCTAAGCCCAAACGTTTAAATAACTAAATAGTATCTGTTACTTATACTCATATTTTACATTTGTTTAAAATAAGATATCAGTTTCATAAGAGTAATTTGAAATTAAATAACTATATAGAAAGATGCATCTTTTAATTGTTAAATTTTAAACAGCGAAATTTTTGTATGGGATCGAAGTATGTATTTCTGTGGAATTTAATTACATAATAAGTATAATTTAATACAAGGTAATATAAGATAAATAATTTAGTATTTGATTTTTTTCTAACATTCTTTGTATTAATACATTATTTTTTATAAATAAAAGCAAATTTATCATGTCTTTATAATATTTTTAAATTGTAATTTTATCTATGCATAAAAATTTAAAAATTAAATAGTTTGAAAATAGCCGCTATTTTTTACACTTTTTGAAACCAGTTCAGTAAAGTTTATTTAATAAATAAAAGCTGTTACAGAAATCTATAAAAATCTTCTGGTAAAAATTTTTGGTAGAACAAAAAGCTTATGTTAGCAAACCATGTGTTACTTATAATTAAATCGTGTTACCTATACTTTAAAACCTTATAAAATAAGATATCGTTTTCCAAATGATAATTTAACTTATAAATAAACAATAATATCTATCGTTTAATTGTTAAATTTTTAATAAAGCATTTTTGCATTTTATCTAAGTTTTCTGGAGATTAGTTGTACACCAAAGGTTTTTTTCTGACATCTTTTAATTGTTCACATAATTTTTTAAACAATGAATGTAAATTTTTAAGTATTTATGTTCTTATTTTAAAATTTATAATTTTATCTACTTAAATGTGTAAGGAATTAAATGTGGTTGCTCTGCATTTAGAATACAAAAGCTAAAAAATGAATAAATAGAAATATTTTTATTTTATATATTAAAATTCATATTTTTATTTTATTCAAACCTCCCTCATGGGTTGAGAGGAGCAAGCAGGGGACAGAGCGCCCTAGTAAATCAGGAAAAAAAAAAGTGTAATTATAAAATATATCAACACTTAATTTATTTTTAAAATGTAATTCATATAAATTTAGTTCTTTATTATATGTAAATAAATTAAATAATCACACCATAACTTTAAAGCAATTTATTACACTGTAGAAGCAATAAGTTAATTGAGACAGACATACACACACACACACACACACACACACACACACACACACACATATATATAAGGTTTACATGTAATATTTTATACATTTGAATTAAAACCTGACTCTGAAAATTGTTATTCAACAATATTTATCTGACACTTCCTTAAATATAATATTTTCAAACAAAATTTCTGGTGCCAGGTTTTTGAGTCATACAGACAGAATTTTACGATAGACTAAATATATAAAATATAGAACACACTGAAAATACTTTGGGACATGCAAAAGTAATTATTATCGAAATTTTAAATACTCTTTCCTTAAATATACGACTCATATATAGAACCTTTTGGTAGAGGCAAATTTAAAATAATATTAATAATAATGAATCTCTTTAAAATAAATGAACAATAAATAGAGCACTAACAGTACAATAATATTTAAATTTATTTTAATCAATGCAAATCTGCTACATGATCTCATTTAAAAAATTTTTTTGACAAGAACGTTATTAGAAATATTAAAGTTAAAATTGCCAAAAGTTAAAAGTTTGAATTAAATTACAAGATAGTAGATAACTGGAACTAGACTTCAACTTGAATATGGGTGTTTTTTAGAGTATAACTCAGATATTAGATTTATGAATAAGATACTATTATCTCTTGCTTCAAATAATGTTAATAATACGTAATTTTTAAAATAATATCATGTTATTATTTCTTTCGCATCTTTTAAATTCCATATTATTATGATAACAAAATACGATACCTAATAATATTTAAGTATTCTGTTCTTCTTTTGAAATTATTTACATGTGTTTTACTTATTTGTAATTGACATGAACAAATTACAGTGAACAAATATTCTGCCAAAAATCAAAGTTGTTTTGCTCAAAATTTAATTCCAGACAAATGTCATTATTTAAGTATTATTAGTTAATTTCAGAATAAAAATAATTATCCGATGTTAGATTTCTGTTGAATTAATAGCGTTAATTAATTTGGTACCAGATAATTTTTGTATAAATGTTGTACATTGCCATATTTCATGTCTCGAAATTCTGAAACATTCTGATCAATGTTTATGTTATTCATATTTTTTTTTTTTTTTTTTTAGTTTTTAATTACTTTTTTTTATTAATTATTATTTTTGCTAATAATGAAGTATGATGAAAATAATCCCCATACCTGTAATAAGAGAAAACACAAAGTATAGCGCTCTTGTGTAGACCTATATACTGCCTAAAAAATGTATATGCACCATACAGCGTAAAAAATAAACTGTTATATTAATAATAATGATAATAATAAAATTAGTAAAAGAACTTTAAATGTACTTTGAGCAATTTTTTCTATTATTCTACATTCTAACTATACAGCTTTTTGAGGATGTATAGAACAACCGTAATGCTAATCAAACCCCATGACCCCATCCCACAGAGAACTTACTTTTATGTTTCTACATAATTTGAGCTGATTTCGTTATGTTTTGTACTGTATAATGATATTAAAATAGTTTTTTTTTTTTTTTTCTTTTTTTAAGTTTCCTAGACCGTAATATAAACGAGTCTCTGCACTCGGGAGTCTCTGTGTGTCTCTGCACTCAAACTAGTAATGGATATATATTATTTTCAATAGAAAACACGTTATAGGGAGCCAGAATAAAATTTTTCAGTTTTGATTCACTCCAAAAATATTTATGGAAATAAGAGTGCATATAGATAGGCAGGAAATTCGAATTCTTAAATTAAATATCTCATTAAAGGAATTTAAATTCCTTATACCTAAACCAAATTCTAAACATTCTTACATAAAAGTAATACATATAATATATATATTTTGTGGTAAAAATATGTTGTTTTGACATATCTTTCTTGCCTGATCTAATTATTAGACCAGATCTATGGTTTTTGTTATTTAATCGAGGATTATCTCTGGAGGTAAAAATACGTTTTCTAGAAATTGATACAATCAGAGAAAGGGAGAAAAATAACCTACGTGAGAGTAAGAATGCTTTCGAAAACTTACACTGTAAAAAATAGGTTCTTAAAAATAAGTATATATTGTCTCAAAATAGCCCCGAAACAATATATACTTAAATTTGAAAACCCATGTACTCATTTTTGAGTATATTGACATGCTGAAAAATGGGGTTGACCAATAAGAATCCCAATATCCCCATGTTTGACATGTCAATGTTGTCAAAAATGAATACATGGGTTTTCAAATTTAAGTATATATTGTTTCGGGGCTATTTTGAGACAATATATACTTATTTTTAAGAACCTATTTTTTACAGTATACGAACCGAATTCATAAGCATTTCCCACTTTGTTGCAAAGTCTTAAAAAAAATTCTTTTTGACAAAATGAATTAAAAAGTAAACAAATCTTTCCAGCTCAGTCAAAAAAGTATCTTGATATCTTTATTCTTTTCAAGTGGCTGCAATTTTGAAACAATTTGGCGGAACAAACTGCTTAATAAATTTATTCGATATTTTTAAATGATCATACTGAATTTCATGCAAATTGATTCATATATATATATATATATATATATATATATATATATATTATGACTTTGAAATATTTAAGTTGCCCCCATTTTGAAACTAGATGGCGAATCAAGTTGATTAATGAACTTAACTGTGATCTTAATACCTACCGAGTTTCAAAAAAATCAGTTCATAATTACGTGTTCATCTAAATTTGAAATTTTTAAGTGGTCACCATTTTGAAACAAGATTGCCGATCAAATGGATATAAAATTTTTTTAATGCTTTGATGGGCTATTTATGTATCAACTTGCCAAGCAAATCGGTTCATAAATACGATTTTCACTATGAGCTTGAAATTTCCAATTGGCCACCATTTTGAAAAAATACTATCAGATTAAAATGGTCAATGAACTCATTCAAGTTAATTTCTAAGATAATTTTACCGTTCAATTTCGGTTTTTATCCCTCCAGTATTTCGGAAGTCATCGTTATAACAAATTTTCCATCATATACAGATATAGAGAGATAGATGAACTCAGTGAATGTAAAAGGTCGATTTTCTAAAGAAATCAACTTAAACATTAAAACATCGTACTCAAATGAAGACTCAAAGCCATCCTCTAAATTTATTCTCAACTTATTTACCCTCCTTCTCATCAGCCAGAGAAATTCGTTTGATACCTCTTTCGTGTGTAAGTTTTAAACTAATGATTCTTTTTGACACAAATGGCCTTTATATTTTCGTTGATTAATGATCCTAAAATTAATCACCAGAAACAGCAGATGAATATGTAAACGCTTCTGGATACCTACGGGTGTAGGTCTTTTTATATTCAGTTGTTATTGGAGTCGTGAAGGATATAATTTTGTTAACACGAAGATTATTTGTTATATA
Source organism: Salticus scenicus (assembly GCA_963930645.1). Classification (NCBI taxonomy): domain Eukaryota; kingdom Metazoa; phylum Arthropoda; class Arachnida; order Araneae; family Salticidae; genus Salticus; species Salticus scenicus. The sequence goes on from OZ005654.1 coordinate 322,190,411, forward strand.
AAATTATTTCGTTCAAGAATTTCATGCACCTGATTTCCTATGTAAAATTATGTTTCAAGACAGGAAGGAGTTTTTAATCCCTTTGATTTTTTTTTTTTTTTTTTTTTTTTTTTTTTTTTTAACGTTTTATTATTTCTCCATCGTATTATAGGTATGTGGTACTTAGTAATCGTGAAATTTTCGACATCAGTTTTTTAAGATTTTTACACGTTTTGAAGTTTGGGGAATCCGAAAATAACAAAACTGTTATGATGTCATCTATAGGGTGTCTATTAGTGTATTAGTTTGTTAGTTTATGTATACGATATCTCAAGAACAAATGACTGTAAAGAGGTCGAACCAGTTTTAAAATATCACTTGTTATACTGGCATGAACCCTATTGAAATTCAACGTTCCACTTTAAGAGCTTCGTAAGTTAATCGAAATTTTCGATTTTATCAACATGGAAGAATGGGACAAAATTTCAGTTAAATGTGGACCTAATGGGGAGGGAAGGTGTAAAGAAACAATAGTTAAATTTTCGTCGATAGAGGGCGTTACATAGATACGTAACGAGAAATATGCAATCAGAGTTCTATAAATTGAACGGTTTTACGATTAATACATCTTATTTCTTATTTTGCTTTCTACGTAAGCATACATGATGTTTTAATTGCAATGCTGACTTGTTTGATGAAACGTTATTCCTGAATATGTTTTCCCTTAGGTAAGGACTGCCGACTGATGCTATAGTTAGCCATGTTGTAACTCGTTTGAAAATTGTAATCAGTACAAAAAACCCTTAACGGCTTAAAAGTTTGTGACGCCGCTACTTTGTGGCTATAAGAATTTGAAATATGAGTCTTAAAATTAATGATATTAAATTTTAAGTGACGCTTTGCAATTAGTTAAAATATACATAGATTTTCTTATTTGATCATTCACTTTTATCTTTTATTTATATTTATAATGCAAACGTAATATTTTTAAATTCAAGATCAGACAGATATTTAAAATACACTCACTGATGCTTTTTCATTCGCATTTCAAATTCAAAATAACAGTTTTAAAAGGAATGATATAAAAATTCCAGTGGCGCCTCGGTGTTATTTTAAAAGATTTGTTTTTAGATTCCATTAAAATTACTTTTGTTTTGTCTAATAAAGTATATTTACATATTGAAACAGTGCTTTTAATTTTCAAATATACTGTCAAATAATTATACTTTCACTGAGTTAGCATTATAAAGTAAAATTATTTATTTCAATAAATTGATTTATCTTTTGCATCACGCTATCCAAAACATAGTATCATAGTGTCCAACTAAGTGAAAATTTGCTCAAAGAGGTAGTGTGACGTAAAGAAAACATTTACACAAATTTTACTTGCAGTTTTGGATAGCATGACGCAAAGGATAAATCAATTTATTGAAATAAATAATTTTACTTTATAATGCTAACTCAGTGAAAGTATAATTATTTGACAGTATATTTGAAAATTAAAAGCACTGTTTAAATGTGTAAATATATTTTATTAGCAAAACAAAAGTAATTTTAATGGAATCTAAAAACAAATCTTTTAAAATAACACCGAGGCGCCACTGGAATTTTCATATCATTCCTTTTAAAACTGTTATTTTGAATTTGAAATGCGAATGAAAAAGCATCAGTGAGTGTATTTTAAATATCTGTCTGATCTTGAATTTAAAAATATTACGTTTGCATTGCATTATAAATATAAATAAAAGATAAAAGTGAATGATCAAATAAGAAAATCTATGTATATTTTAACTAATTGCAAAGCGTCACTTAAAATTTAATATCATTATTTTTAAGACTCATATTTCAAATTCTTATAGCCACAAAGTAGCGGCGTCACAAACTTTTAAGCCGTTAAGGGTTTTTTGTACTGATATCATTACTTTTTAGTGGTTATTGATCAAAAAATTAAAACAAGTCCTTCTGGCTCCTAGGAAGAGTAAACTAATTTATCTTTTCGTATGAAGTTGTCACCATTTTTTTTTCAAAATGGCAGCTACAATTTATTAATGGACTTAGTGGATTTATAAATGAAGGATATTTTTGCATGGAGTTTTAAGCAAATCGGTTCATAAAACCTTTCTAATGTAAATTTGAAATTTTCAGTGTGGTGGCAGAGGGAAACAAGAGGGTGGATTAAGTTGGCAAATGAACATATCAAATACATTTCTGAGATAAATCCACACTACAAATTTAGTGTGAATTAATTCAGTATTTCAAACGTTATCATACTCACAAATTTTCAAGTAGCCTGCCACTTGGAAACAAAATGGAGAAGCCTCACACTAGAAAAATTTATTGACTGGGATTCTCAAACTCTTAAAAAAAAAAAAAAAAGTAAGTGAAAATTTTCAAATTTAAGTTAGAATTACGTAATTTACATTTTGCATGTTTCTTTTTAGAGAATTACAAATTAAACAATTAAAAAAATATATCAAGTAAATATTAAAAATGGAATTTTATATATTTTCTTTCCCCTTTTGAGGCTAAGTATACTGCTCCAATATTCACAATTTAAATTTTCATCAAAAGTGCAGGTAAAAATTACTTCCTATATATTTTCATATAAAACGTTTGGGGGGGGGGGGGGGAAATAGACAAAATATAAATTAAGCTTTACATTTCTAAAATTTTAAAAATAAGATAAAATCACCTGGAGAAAAATTTTATGGAGAATATAAGTTAAGTTTAAAAAAAAAATGAAATTTCTGCGTAAAAATACTATTTCATAAATATATTTACAACTACAATAAACAAAAAACGCTCCTTTAATTTTAAATAATTATTTCTACATGTTTCGAAGCAATTAAAAGTTTTTTTCTTTCTTTCTTTTTCTTTTTTTCTTTTTTTTTAAGAAAAATAAATTAAATGTAGTGGCGCCCTCTAGTAGTTTTTTTTTTAAATCATATACATACAGATTTAATTTTTTTTTTTCATTAAAAAAAAAAAAAAAAAAAAAAAAAAACTTGTTTAGAAACAGGTAGAAATAGTTATTTAAAATTAAAGGAGGATTTTTTGTTTACTGTAATTGTAAATTATGAAATAGAATTTTTCATGCACAAGTTAATTAATTAAAAAAAGAAAAGAAAGAATAATTTTTTTTAAATAAATTATTATGGGTTTCAGAGTAAAGATGTTATTTATTTATTTTGACGTGTTTTTTAATAATTGCTATTTGACACATTTTTCATGAATTTTACTGAAATTCATGAAAAATGAATTTTATTAAAACACTGTTTAAACACTCTTTATTAAAACACTGTTTTTTCTAATAAACAGTGCAAACACTGTTTCATCCTCTAGTCATTGTTTTGAATAATAATAATAAAAAAAATTGATTATGTTAATATTTAAAATATGTATCATTTTAAAGTCTGAAAAATAAATAAATGAATAAACACTAACTGTATTTTCAAAAGATATTTTTAATTTTTAAAAAGAAATATATATATATATATATATATGTGTATTTACGAAAGAGTATGTTTTAAATAAAAACGATAGTTGGCGCCAAAACTGTATTTGCTGTTTTTTTCCATTCCCGGAGCGTAAGGATACATGAATAGGAATCGCAAATCATTGAGTTATTATAAAATCGATTTTCATCAATGATTAAAAAAATTTTCGCTTTAAAAAATTGTAAATACATCATTATTATGATAAAATGGAATATCTAAAATTACAAAATACTTCCTTATTTAAAATATTATCTAAATATTTCTTTGACTAAATATGAAATTTTGAAATCAAAAATATTTTTTTCATAACAGAAGAGAAAATATATTTAAGTGAATTTGACTTAGTATATATACAATAAATATTTTAAACATGTAATAAAGTACTTTTGCGTTAAAAAAAATTTCTAAATAATTCATTGTCTGCATTCAAGTCGGTCAACAAACCAACCCACATACCTTACAAGTAAGAACCGCACAATAGCGTTTTCACCCGAAGAAACATATGTAATTGGCGGAGTAATATAGTTCCATATTTAAAGCGATTTATATAAAAAACAAGAGTTTTCCTGAAAAAAACAAAAACGTTACTAGATTCAGAAAGATCCCATTAACAACATATATTAATTAAATTAAAATCGTTCGTGCGGTTTTAGAGATATTTTTATTACATCCTTACATCGTTACACCACACATTTTCCCTTTTTCGCTTTAAATTGAGATTCAGATCTCAAAACATACTGCATGTAGAAATGTAAAATTTTCAGGATAGATTAAGACCGAAGATAAAAGACAATTTTGAAAAAATCAGAACAAAATATGGCTTATTTGCTGAGATATTAAGTGTCGGCTTTTACAAATCTCTTTGATGTCAAACTAGGCGTATATATGAGTTCGCAGCGTTCAGTTTGTCCTTCCGCTTGCGTCACTCGAAAAACTGCCGTTTTTCATGATTTGTGGTTATGGCGACACATAGAACAGAATGTATATGCCTGTAAACATTTGCATGCCATTAAATATAGTTTTTCTAGGAAATGTGTGATTTGTTCGCATACAGCGCTCTCTATAGACGAAAATTTTAACTATTATTTTTTTCTTTGCTTAAAAATAAATAAATAAATAAAATAAAAATAAAATAAATCCCTCTTCACGAGAATATCTTTTTCGCAAATCGCGTTCAATTCTGCCAATTCCCTCAATTTTTTATGAATTTTTAAAATGTCTACAGACTTATGGAATACCCGGTATTTACTATAAATGCTCATATCTTGGCGAAAATTACATGAGGGAATTTTACGTTTAAGAATGATTCCTTAATATTTTGTTTAATAATAATTCTAAGTTTTCTGAAATTTTTGTAAAAATTTGTTGAAATCGATTCTTATTGTAAGCAAAGCACGTACCAAAAAATTAGTAATTTTTGAAAGAAAAAATTATATCTGTTTAAATAATCGTGCGATTAAAAAAAAAAAAAAATCATTCATCTGTACATAAAAAGTGAAATTATAGATTAAAGTCACAAGTCATTTGTAGCATCTTATGATATAGGGTAATCCGATATATTTATGTTCTTCATTTTGTGGTTTGTTCCCTAATTGCACTCGTTACTAAATTGGTTGTGAGAACTATGAGTTTACAAATATTGTGAGAAATTAGAAAAAAAAAATGTCAAAATAATAATAATATTAACCATAATAATTTGGCTAATAGTATAGATACTTATCTCATTTTATTCAGATTATTACCTATTATTATTAGTATATTTTTTTATCCTATTGAACTGATGAAGAATATAATTTTGATATTTTTTTAGCTCAAAGTTTTTGTTGTATATGAAATATTTTTATTTAAGGATTTTATGTAAAGGATTTTCCATGTAAAAAAAATGCTTCATGTTTATTATTTTTTATTTTTTAATCAAGTCAAATTTTACGAAACGATTACTCGGGAATAGAACATTTTGGCTTATTATTGCCTAATTGTTACCTTTCTTTATTTAGTGGTTAATAAGGTCGTAAAGGATATAATTTTTTTAACATAGGATTTTTTGTTTACAAAATTATTTCAATCAAATATTTTTTGTCTAATGTTTTTGATTTTCTATGTAAATTGATTTTCAAGGAAAGGTTTTTATTTTTATTTTATTTTATTTTATTTTTTTAATCTCTTTAACATTTTTTTCGAAAATGTTATTCAAGAATGGATATTTTATTTAATTATCTTTTTTATTGTCTTTTCTAATCAGTGGTATTGAATTTTTAAATAATATATTTGTTAATACAAATAATATTAATTTAATAAGGCTGTTTAAATAAGGCATTTTATTTACCTGATTTTTCTATGTAAATTTATGTTTCAAAACAGCTTTATTCACCCCCCCCCCCTTTTTTTTTTTTTTTTGCAAACTTTTATTACTTATCTCATAGGCAAATTTTATTAAAGTAATTATATTTTTATATTCAGTGGTTACTAATGTCGCGAAACATAGTCATTTGTTGTACCAGATTTTCTAAGCAAAATTAAATTTCTGGAAACTTTTTCAATATTGTTTTGATTTTTTTAGATTGTTATTTCAGAAATATGTATTTTATCTTATGATATAAGAATATCATCTTTTGCTTGCACTATCTTTCTATATTCAGTGATTATTTAAGTCGTGAAATGCATAATTATGTATCACGAAACTATTATTCTAGTGTAGAATATTTCAGCTTATTATTGTCTAATTGTTATCTTTCTTTAATTAGTGGTTAATGAAGTCGTAAAGGATATAATTTTGTTAACATTAGGAAAATTTGTTTATAAAGTTATTTCATTCAAGTATTTTATGTTTTTGATTTTGTATGTAAATTTACTTACCAAAAAAAGATTTTTTTCAACCACTTCAACATTTCTTTTCAAAACTATAATTTCTTCGTATTAATGTATACATATTAGTATGAATTTTACTTCTTATACAAGACTATTTCATTCAAGTATTGTATGTATATCGTTTTAAAATACATGTATATACAATTTTTTTTTTTTTTCAATCATTTTAAAATATTTTTCTAAACTGCTTTTCCAGAAATGAATATTTTATCTAATTATCTTTCCTTGTTATCTTTTTACAGACAGTGGTTAATGGATTCTTTCGTAAAATATTTTTTATTAATAAAAACATTATTAATTTAATTAGACAATTTAAATATTTTATTTACTTGTTTTTTTAACGTAAAATTATGTTTCGAAACAGCTTTATTCAATGACTGTGATATTTACTTTTCTAAATTTCTAGTACTTATTATTAAAAATATTTCTTAAAATAATTATATTTTTAAAATAATTATATTTATATGTTCAGTGGTTACTGAATTCAGGAAAGATATAATTTTGTTAACATGAAAGCCATATTATTCATTCCAAATATTATATGTACCAGAATTTCTAAGTAAAATGAAATTTCAGAAAATAATTTCATTAATGTTATTTTTATTTTTATTTATTTATTAATTTTTTAATTAAGACTGTTATTCCAGAAATAAGTGTTTTATAATATACAGAATATAACCTTTTGCTATTTTTCTATATTCAGTATTCAGTATTTATTAAAGTTGTAAAATGTATAAGTATCACGAAACTATTATTCATTTTAGCTTATTATTACCTAATTGTTATCTTTCTTTAATTAATATGGTTAATGAAGTCGTAAAGGATATAATTTTGCTAACATTAGGATTATTTGTTTATAAGGTTATTACATTCAAGTATTTTATGTTTTATTTTGCATTTCAAGAAAAGAGTTTTTTCAACAACTGCAATTTTTTTTTTTTCAGAACTGCTATTTCTTCGTATTAATATATACATATTAATATAAATATTACTTCTTGTGTAAGACTATTTCATTAAAGTATTTTATGTGTATCATTTTCCATATATATATATATATATATTTTTTTTTTCAATCACTTGAATATTCTTTTTGAAACTGTTATTCAAGAAATGAATATTATATATAATTATCTTTTCTTACCTTTTCGCAGACAGTGTTAATGAATTCTTAAATAATATATTTTGTTAATACAAATATTATTAATTTAATAAGGCTATTTAAGTGAAATATTTTCTTTACCTGATTTTTCTACGTAAAATCATGTTTCAAATCAGCTTTCTTGACCCGATTTAACTTTTTTTTTTTTTTTCAAAATTTCTATTAATTATTATAAACAAATTTTATGAAAATAATTATATTTTCATTTTTAAAGGTTATTGTCGCAAAAGATATAATGTCATTAATACGAAATTTCAAACATTATAAGTAGCAGAATTCTTAGATAAAAAGAAATTTCAGGAAATTTTTTTAATAATTTTATATATATGTATATTTTAGATTGTTATTTCAGAAATGTGTATTTTATTTTATTATATACAGAATATTTTATTATATAGAGAAATCTTTTGTACTATATTTTTATATTCAATGGCTATTGAAATCGTAAAATATATAAATAAGTGTTACACAGACTATCTATCATGAAAAGAAGAGAAAAAAAAATGATTCAAAAATTTTATGCATTTGATTTGATATAAAAAATAATGTGTGAAATTTTTTTTTTTTCTTTTCTTTACTTCAAGTACTTTGATATTTTTCAGAACACTTATTCCAGAAGTAGATATAAGCAAATTCACATGTGTAATGTTCTTAATTAAAAAAAAAAAAAAAGAAAAAGAAAAAAAAAAAAAAAAAAAAAAAACATGTTTTCCGAAATTAATGCACGGAAATGATGTCATTACTACAAAAATGTATTTAAAAAAAAATTGTAGAAGGATGATTTAGTAGATAAATATTGCAAAAATGCATTAAAAAAATTATCCGGGATTTTAAATAAATAAAATAAGTCTAAAAGATAATTTAAAAGAATGGATATTAATTTAAATTTGTATTTTATTTTATACATAGACGCAATTTTTACATGCATATTATGCATATAAAAAGTATCCGTATAGCCACCACTAGGTGTATAGGCATATTTAGTGGGCTTATTAATTCTTACTGTTATTTTAAGTTGGGATTGACGTTTAAGCAAGATTTTACACAAGCTAAAAAATTCTCAGGTGTAATTTTTTTTGCAACTGTGAACCACAATTAATATTAAATTGCGTTTAGTTTATAATATTATTTTTTAAATTCGGATTTTTAAAATTTCGCTTTTAATGATGTCAAAATTAAAATAAAGGATCAGGTTAAAAAATTTAAGTTTGTATATAATTTTAACTTAAAGATTTTAAATATCTTTATATTCTTTTATATAGATAAATGAATAACCGCATCTTTCATCAATTTCAATTATCATTTCATCATTATCATTATTATATTTATCTTCAATATAAACGAGAAACAGACTGATTTATACAGCTCCCTTTTTTTTTTTTTAATTATTTGTGAAATAAAATTTTGAGAAAAAAAAAAAAAAAAAACTCTATAATAATTAAATGAATATTCCCATAAAAAGTATAAATAAGTAAACAAGTAAATAACAAGTAAGTAATAGGGAATCCATTATAAGCTTATCACAAACCATTAGACAAAAACAGAATTACTTTTATCGTATTTAAAACTATAGTATTCATTTCTTTTATTTCAATCCAGAAGAATTAATATTATTTCTGTTATTCAAAACTTAGTCATTTTACAAATATATATAACACGTATTCATCCCCTTTCCATTACAGTATAATGGGAATTTTTACAAGCGAAATATATTCATATATGTCATAAATAATTCTTCCTTGGTACCTTTCACTTCGAAAATTCAAGCTATATGTATATAATATATACATAAAACCTTTTCTGGGTCATTATTTTCAATATTCGCATATTCCATTTTCCCCCAGCCTTCTTGTGAAATTTTTCCTTCTGCCCATTTTTTAAATGTAGGAATGGAAAAAGGTTTTCTGTTTTCTTTAATCAAAAAGAAAAATTCAAAAGATCATGATAGCATGTATATCCAGTTTGATGACAAATCCCTAAATGCCAGGGTTATGGATCTTTATTTTTTGTTTCTTTGCTGCCTCGAATTCTGAAGGAGTAAAAGACTATTGATTATTATGAAAAATTCAGGTAAAAACATTTCTGAAACCACAAGTCTTTTCTTTTATGATATTTTCGTGTTGTGAAGGAACATACAGGGAAGAGAAAGAGGAGAAAAAAAAACATTATTTTAATAAAGTGTAGAAAATAAATGTAGAAATATTCTATCAACATGTTATTAATTAGAAAATATAATACATTATTATATACATATAACATGTGAGTATATAAAGTGATGGAGTATGTAAGAATTATAAAGCGTGTTTCATAAATTTGACAGAAAGAAAATTCATATAGCTGGCATTGATTATGAAATGGATTTATTGATTGAGGGAATAATTGATTACAATGAATATTAAAGTCCCCAGAAAACTTTCTTAGTCTTAGTGACACGAGTATGAACCGTGTTAGACAAAATATTCGACAAATATTTAATGACGTAACCCTTTTTTAAATTTGATATCTTAATTCTTAATTGTTGTAAAGAAAATGTAATTGGATTCCTACATACTGATTTAAAAAAAAATGAAATTAATTGATAATTTTTTGTAAGTAATGAGGATAACTATGTGGGTTTAACATTAGAAGTTTTAATAGTTCCAAATTCATTGTCCCATAACTTAACGCGAATAAAAAAAAAAAAAAAAAAAAAATTAACATTAAACTTTTATAGTTTGTAATTCAACATGAGGTAAATTATCATACTAAATATATAAAGTTAATGTTAAATATTTCGTTGTTTCATAATTCGATATTGCATTTAATAACTTTACCAGAATAACATTAAACATTTTAGTAGTTTGAAATTCAATATCGGATAAATGACTGTAAATATATGTCGCATTAATACTAAACATGAAAATAAATTATCGTGTATATGTAAATATATGGCATTAATATAAATTATTTCGGTGGTTCGTAATTTATCATCGCATTCAGTTAAAAAATAAACGAGGAAATAAGAAAATTTTCGTGATGAATTAGTGTCTGTCAACAGATAATACTGGCAACATGTATATCAAATGTATATCGCACGAAAAGCTATACAAAGAATGCCTATTGATTAGATATTTATTATAATTACAGCCATTCATTTCTTAATAACTAGAAACGCATGTAAAACACTAACTAGGGACAACAGCAAAAACATAATTACATGGATCTTATCAATAGGAAATCCAATCATCAATTGCGGCGTTTGGGATTATTATACAGCTACTGAAACAATGTGTCTTTGGGATAACAATCACAATTGTCATCATGAAATGACAATTTTCTACTGTTGTTTGACTGCAAACATTTAAGTCTTTCTGTATGATTGCTGATACATACGAAGTATCAATTTTACGGTCCACCCTTCGCTAAATCATAGTAAAAACTTCGTGTCAATCATGTTTATGATCCCAAATACATCGTAATTGTAGGAAATGTATATGAAACAAAAGTCGTACGATGACAGATGATAATAAATTACTTTTAATGACTTTTGAATTGTTGAAACCCGCTTTAAGGCATTTCATTACTTATACAGTTGTTTGCTTTCACATGGTTTTCTTTTTTAGTGCTTCTCCTTTTAGTCCATGCTTGAATCAGTGGCATTTCCTCTCCCTGTTGAGCAATACAGACTGTTTTACAATCACTTACATAGAATATAGCGCATATATACTTATATATTGCAGATTTTCAAATTTTACTTACATAGTATTCCAGAGGGAATAAAGAAAATTCATGCATAAATTAATAAGTCTAATTTGTGGTGTGCATTAAATAGAGAAGCCTATATTTAGTGGTTTTAGCATTGAAAATTTTAAAAATTAAAAATTAAAAATTAAAAAAAAGAAATAAAAATTAAAAATTTTAAAAGTGAATCTTTCAAAATATGATTCTAGATGAAATTGTCTATAATTCACTGTACAACAAATTTAACTTTTTTTCTATCCTTTATATGAAACTATGTGTTTTTGTATAAACAAAAGATGTTTGATTCATATATCAAAACCAAAATGATTTCCCACGTACTATTTTTGTAGAAGACGCACTTCTCATATGTATAGAAATTGGTTACAGAGAAATATAACAGAGGCTTGATTATAGAACACAAAAACAATAAAATTATTTTTTTGTCCATTTACTCTTGTATGTATTTGTTGGTGTGTCCCTGATAACAGATCAACAATATTCAGTTAGCCTCCCATCGTTCGCTGAAACGCTTTTTAATCACAGAGATGTCCTGGTGAAACCTTTCTCCATGCTCATCACTAATTGTGCCAAGATTTCGAGGAAAGAAATTCAAATGTGAGTCCTAAAAATGTAGTTTTAATGATATATTACGACCTATAACGCAAAAGCATTTCACCGTATTAACAACAAGACCTTTTAAAATGTAGAGTTTTCAAAAATGGTAAATGGTAAACAGAAAACAATTACAGATTCGTCTTTTTAGCCAAAGATATGCAAGAAACACATATTTTCATCTAAAGGACATTTTTCAAGTTGTACAGTGTTATATGCAATTAAATGTACTTTCTTTGTTAAAAAATTTAAATTTAAAAGTTAAAAATGTTGAATTTTGATTTAAATATGAACAATGTGTGTGTTTTATAGATGGAAATATTAATTGCAAGAAAATTGTTCTAAAGAAAAAAAACTTACTATATATACATTGCCTTTCACTTTGTGTCATATCTAGTAGTATAACTTTCATATAAAATTGAGGAAAAAATTCTGAAATAATTTGAAAATTAGTAAAAGATACAATTACCTGCAAAACCTATGTAGTAATATTTTCAAAATATAAAATTGCAAAAGCATAATTTTAATATTAAAAAATATTTTAATGCATAATATTGTCATAAAGTCTGTATTAAAGACTGTATCACAAGGTACTGTAATCAAAATTTTAAAATGTCTTTCTCTCTCTCTTTATACATATTTAATTCAATATTTTATCTTTTAGCTAATGATCTGATGTTAATTTGGCTTTAAATTCAACTTGATTTCTAAAATTCATTTATATTATTATTATTATTATTATTATTATCACAATAATGATAATAATAATAATAATAATAATAATTTTAATAATACACAAAATATGCTAGTCAAGTTTATTTTGAAACAAAGTGAAATTTTAAAGGATAACAAGTTTGTAAAAAACATCAATAACTGTAAAATATACGTAATAATTTTTTAAGATCCAAATTTTAAGGAAACTGTCCAAGGGCTTTAGGCAAATATTTTTTGCAAATTTTACTCAAAGTTCCACTTCAACTAGTTATGATAAATTCCAATATAAAAAATGGACATTTAAAGTTAATCCTAAGTTATATGTGTATAATAATAATAAAATGATTATATAACGGGATTAAAAAAAAAAAAAAAAAAAAAAAATAGTAATTAATTTTTAAAGTCATTATAAGTCAAAATTTAGACCATCTTAATACAGAATTATTATAATATCAGCTCGTTTCGGAATTAATTAGTTTGTTAGAGCAGAATTAAACATTATTTGGCGTGAAATTTGATGTTTCATAAAGTTAATTCTTCTGTTTAGAGATACCTTGATACCTATGTAATATCCGTGAAAGTGAATTTACGTACTTTAATGTACAATTTTGTGTTTTCTTTTTCTATTGTGTTTTTATGAATACTAATCTAGTTAAAATATCTATTATTTTACAAGCTATAAAGTTCCAACACATTAATTATTGCTAGTTTAATAATAACGAACTAACTTTTCTCACGCAGAACATCTGCGTTATAGTACCTACATACAAATATGATTTTTAGAAAAATGTTATAAATAAAATCCCCGAATGGAAATTTTCAATTTTCAATTTTTTTTTTTTTTTTTTTTTTTTTTCAGTAAAAGTGATCTTAATCTTTGATATTTGCGCTATTATTTCAACTTTACAAAGTAATTTTTTTCCACTCTAGTAAATTAAAAATTCTTAGAATTAAATTAATTATTTGTTGTTATATTAAAATTGTACCTTAATATGGTGATTTTGATATCGATCAACACATGGCGACACCACCGTCCTGTCAAATAGCCAAAGAGGAAATGTAAGACTTAAAAGGGTTTTAAATTATTCCAAATATGATTCTAAATATGAGATTTTGAGCACATATTTCAGGACAAAAAAGTTAATATTTTTTCAATTTCTTTAAGAAAATGTGTATTTCAAGTGTATTAGATTAAATTTTTGTAGTCGAAATCTTTTACAGCCGAATTTATGATTTCATGAATCGGAACTCGGTTGACCAATCAGATAACACCTTATGACACTATCGTATCATTTCCACAATATTTAATCGTAACTGTTCCATGTTAGGAAAAAATTATATAGATTTTTGATTTATTTATAAATATTAATTATAATTTATCTGTTTGTTCACCATCCGCAAATTATCGAAATTCTGGTGTCTATTTCATTTTTACGATATTTCTGATATTTTCCAATTAATATCTATGTAGATTAAATAATCTGGTGTGTCACTCACACGACTTTCTCTTACCCTGAAATTTAATACTATAAAAACACGTTGGAGACTAAGAGATAAGATAACAAGCACTGTTATATAAACCTATGATAAATGAATTCAAATTAGGCTTCGGGAGAGTTTTATATGATAATTAGTTCTGTGTGAGGGGGGTACCGCCCCCTCACCCGCCGTTTCATTACATTTATATAGAATTTAAATCTGTTATTAAAATTAAGAGTTCACTTAAAATTATTCATACAACGTTCACACGCAACATTCCTTGAAACTTGATCAAATTTTTCCAGCAACAAACTTACATTAATTTGAAAATACAACTTTTGGATCTCTGGAAACTATTTGTTTCTAAGTTACTCTAAGAAACACAGACAAAGATCAAACGTTAAAAAACTTGACTTCGATAATCAGGAAGCCTCAAAACGTGTCAATATAAAAAAAGAAGAAAAAAAAAAAAAAAAAAAAAAAAAAAAAAAAAAAAAAGCGATGAATATTTAGCTTAAAAATATACTTTATTTATCATATGTCTATAGAGTATTCATTTCAATTCCTGAGATTCATTTCATTTCCTGGATATGATAAAATATTATAGTAGTAAAGCACCTCCAAAAACAATAAGAAAGAATGTTACCACCTAAATATTTGCAGCCCTGTATACCTTTTGAAGATTATGTACAGACCACATTGCGCACCTAAATATAATTTTATAGTAATAATACACGGCATATCTTGAAATACACATCCATAAATTTTTAACTATTGTCGCACTATAATCTAGTACTTTTGTGTACCCTTGAAAATGAACAGTGAATGATTTCCTTATCATATTCTACGTGAAACATGTTTTTACGCATATAAAAAATATATATTCTTTTCATTTGGTTTAGTGTTGTCTATAGATGTTAAACTCTACTTACCTGCAATTTCCCCCATAGAAGTAATATATTTAAATTCTCTTGGGTGTCCCTGTACACGAACCATTTGCTTCATCTCAACGAAAAGCTTAATGTAGCATCCCTATATTTTTAAACATTTAGAATACCAAGTTTGGACTTTCTGCTACTATTTGTTCTTGAGATATGCTGATAACAGACAGACACACAGACAGACACGCACACACACACACACAGACACACAGACCAACAACTAAAAGCATGATTTTTGGATTCATATGACCTCTAAACATGTAAATATAACAAAAACTCACTTTCGAAAATTTCACCCTAAACCAATACTTTCTCCACTTATGGGTAAAAGAAATTAAAAATGACTTTTTTTTTTTTTTTTTTTTTTTACAAAGCTAACAAATTATATAAACTAACTTAAAATTGAACATTTTCAAAAATTTTTTGTCAAATTTTTGTTGCATGCATTATTTTACTGCGTTGTATATTTTATCCATTAAATAAATAAATAATCAAAATACGTCATTTTCTTACAATATGAAAGTATTCAGCAACTCTCGACTTTTTATCTTTTTCTTTTTTTATTAACTTTCATTCTTGTTTGTTTGTTTGTCCAGTACAAATCTTGCAATCGATTTTTAACTAATGGTGACACTACACTTTTTAAATACTTTTAGTCAACTGTTTCAGGTCCCTACTGCGTTCGGCAGCGTTTATATGATTCAACAGAAAATTTATTTAACTAACTTCCCGACTAGTTAGACATTTGAAAGTTTCAGAATAGTTCATAATACGGTGAAAATGCCTTTTTTAATACTTTTAGCCAAATGTTTCGGGTCCTGGCTTAGGCAGCGTTACCAGCACAAAGCTTGTAATTGATTTTTAACTAATTTTCCGACTAGACATTTGAAACTTTCAGAAAAGCTCAGAACACGGTGATAATGCATTTTTTTTACTATTTTTATCCAACTATTTCTGATCTCTGCTTTCTTCGGCAGCGTTTATATGATCCAACAAAATATTTATTTAACTAACTTCCTGGCTAGCTAGCCATTCGAAACTTTTATAATAGCTCAAAACACGATAATAGTGAATTTTTTTAATACTTTTAGCCAATTGTTCCGTGTCCCCGCTGCCTTCGGTAGCATTTATATGATTCAACAATCATACAACTTTCCGAGTAGCTAGAAATTTGAAACTTCTAGAGAAGCTCATAACACGATGACAAGGCATTATTATAATACTTTTAGCAAAATTTTTCGGATGCCCGCTGCTTTCGGTAGCGTTTATATGATTCAACAAAAAAATTAAAAACATGGTATATAAAAAGTTCTTTTTATCTTGTAATTATTTTCTTTACCTTTACTAAAACATTTTCATAACGTTATTGTGAAAACAAAAGAAAACCATTGATTTTTGGAATAATCCCTGAATGTAATCTTTCTGTTGATTACTATATATATATATATATATACAATATATACAATATGTACAACTATATATATAATATCAAGAAAAATAAAAACCCTTTTTTGAACTTTAAGAAATGTGTTTTGCAAGGTATAATCAAACAAATACCGAACTTTAATATTTTATTTGAGTAAATCGACTGGCAAATGTAGTTATTTTTTAGTGTTTTTTACAACATTAAGATCATACGTAAGAAAAAATGATATGTTATACCATAGTATTGTTTATATATTGTAATATTTATCTAAACACTTAAACTGTTTATTTTTGTATCATCATGTCTAGTGTGATATTACACTTCATCATAAGCTTTCTTAAACTTCTTAAACTGCTCTTTAATCTGAAAATTCTAAACATTACAACTGTTATAAAAATGTCAAAGAACTGCCCTTCTTCCATGTAATGGTATCCGAATTCATATATACATACATATATATTAATAAAAGATATAAAACATGATGTTAAAATGTATAAAAAAGTTACAACATTTTTCAAAAAAAAAAAAAAAAAAAAAAAAAAAAATGTTTCAAATGTTTCAAAAAGAAAAAATGTATTTCCGCATTTTGTTCTCGAATATACACCACTTATTTAGCATATTTCTTGAATTATTTATTGATGGAGATTCTTGAAACAAATAGAATGAAGAAAAAAAGTATAAGGACCAAGCAATTAAAATTTTTATCTAAAAGCATTTACCCAGAATATTGAAATACCTTTAAATATTTTTTATCTAAAGATAGTTTCAAGCTCTAATCTGTAAAAAGACAGTGTAGAGAACATTAATAAATTTCTTTATTATTTTTACAATGATATTTAAACTGCATATGTAAAATTTTAAGATACAGTAAATCCGTAATTTAATTGCTATTGATCTCGTGTGTTATAAGTGCAACTAAAATAATACTTAGCTGACAGTCTGACCTAGAAGTTTTGGGACACCTAAAAAATATTAATGAAATACACATCAATTAATGAAAATAAATATAAATAAACAAAGTACTTTTAAAAAACTAAAACTACAAAAAGTAAATGTTTGTGAGGATTTTCTTGAATATTTTTTATGATGGAATTCATTATATGTATTCACTTTTCATATATAGTGTTTTTAAATAAATTATGCATTGAATTCTTTTGTATGATAAGTAACTGACCGTATTAATCCGTTATATCTTGTTTATATTTTATATTACAGATTAACAGAAGTTACTTATATTTTTTCATACAGTAATTCAGTATATACACCTGATGAAGTATTGATTATTGTAATGCTTTCACATTTTTATGGATTTTGTTCCTTTTACATCTCGTTTTCGGACTTCTTTGAAAGTATATACTATAAAATATATATTTTCATCGTTAAAAATTTTTAATCTTAATTTTATATCAATTTTATTTAATCTGAAGTTAATTTTATAATTTTTGAATAGTAATTTAAACTAAAAAATTAGAACTATGTTATAGTACTTTGAACTAAAATGTTCATTAATTATTTTATTTTACTAAGATTAGTAATTTGAACTAATAAATTATAATTTTATATTAGTGTTTTAAACTAAAATGTTACTTTAAAAAAAAATTATAGTATTTTAATAACTTTATTTTGAAGAAACATAGAATTTTAATAATTTTAATACTCATGGCAACACTACAAATATTTATTTTCATAAATCCATAATTTGTTTTAAGCGAAAACACTTTTATAATATAAATATAATTTAATATATAATCTGTTATTTAAAAAAAATATTATAATATTTCCTACCTTAAATTAAACAAGTTATTGATAAAGAAATAATAATAAAAAAAAAATGTTTTTATTTATATCCACCATGTTTATATAATCTAGCATTACTGCGTTAGAAAATTAATTGTAAACCGTATTAGTTTTGTAACTGTATTCATCTGTTCCATGCACTTAGTTAAAATATAAGTATCGTTTCATACTTTTAAAATTTCTTTTATTTTTCATACCTTGTTTCAATTAAAAGTTGTCGTTGAAAGTTAAGAATAATTAGCAATTTTAACTCAACATAACAGAGGACTAAAATTTGCACAATACCCTATGAAGTTACGAATTCGGCATGCTTCCTTTCAATATATTTCATCTAATTTTAATATTTTTAATCAGCATATATATATTATATGTATAACGAAAACGCCCAAGTTGGTCATCCCTAAAGTCAGCATTTTTGACAAGGTGGAAAGTACGAAAAATCAGTCATATGCTAGAAAAAAAAAAATTTACTTTTTCACCATGAAAATAAACACGTTGTAAAATATATCTATCTACGTTTTAGGGGAAAAAAAAAAAAAAAAAAAAAAAAAAGAGGTAAGAAAAGAATTAAACAGAAATTTCCAGCAATTGTAATTAGAACTTCACTGTCAATGCAAGTATCTAAAATTTAAACACAAAAGTGTCTGAAATGGGGTGTTCAATTTTAAGATGAGAAAAGTGTTTTTATTTCAGACTTTTTTCGCTTTACACATTTGAAGCGCCTAAAATTGTGCCATATTTGATCCTGACTGCAGATTGTGAATATTTTTCGTAAATAAATAATTAAATAGAAGGTTACTTGTTATTATGCTTATCTGTTAAAAATGAATTTTAGAATCTGGCAGAGCATAAGGAATATATCACTTTTAAGGGGGGAAAAAGTCGATTTCAAGCGCCTGGAATCGAACCGACTATCAACGGATTTATAAACGAACGTTTTTCAGTCATGCTACCATGATACACAGTTACATTTGCTTAAATAATAGTATATATTCTAGTATTCGCGAAACGAATCGCAGATTTATGTTTTAATCGGTACTTTTTTTACAAAAAGAAAAAAAAGCTATCCATAATATATCTAAATCTTAAATTGTATTATTTTCTTAAATTTCGTGAGTAGAGGTTTGTAGTTCCTGTTCTAAAATACATAACAAATATGTAAAAATAGCAACTATGGATAAAGAAAACAAATTATGTATCTGAAAATAAAAATAAAACGACATTTTTACATTTTACTTTTACTTTGAAGTGTAGGGAAACATGCGTAAGAGAAAAGTTTTCTGAACGAAAAAGAAAAGGCAGTTATGTA
Source organism: Salticus scenicus (assembly GCA_963930645.1). NCBI lineage: Eukaryota > Metazoa > Arthropoda > Arachnida > Araneae > Salticidae > Salticus > Salticus scenicus. The sequence goes on from OZ005654.1 coordinate 322,209,912, forward strand.
CAAATTGTTCAAGATTATTCAGTTGCAAATTCGCTTTCTTAGCTACAAGTTACTTGCTTTGTTTATCTTAATATTTTTATTTTATTATATGAGAGAACTTCAGATAAAATTTTACATTTTATTTATTTATTTATTTTTTTTTTTTTTTTACTAAATAAGTCTTGCATCTAAGTGATTTAAATTCTTCAACTTCTTATTATATAAAATAATATTAAATTTTTACTGAATGTGAAAAAAAGTTGAAACAGGATATTCATGTTGATAAAAATGGATCAGGTCGAAATTTCGCTAAGTATACAAGTGTCTGAATTTCTAAGTGTCTGAACTGTGAAATGTTTGAAAATTTCTATGTGCCTAAGTTATAAAATATCTTAATTTCTAAGTGTGTAAACTGTAGTATGACTTAATTCGAGACATACTAACCTAATTCAGATACTTGTCGCAGCTCATTTATAAAAAGACACTTAAGTGTTTTAAATTCAAACTCGTGTGCTGTCTGAAATTTCGCATATACTTTCTTGTTTCAGACACTTTTGTGTCTGAATTGGTATTTCAGATACATTTCGGTCTGAATTTAAGACGCTTCTATTTATAGTGTTTATACTTACATACATACATACATATATATATATATATAAACAAACTGATAATAAATGAAAAGTAATCACAAAACACTTCTTCAGGGAGCCCCCCCCCCTCCGCCCATGTAAGGAATGGAAAATGAGAAGCTTCTGAAGAAACATGTGCTGTTTAGCCAAAAAATACGTTTCTAGCTCCCGACTTCTTTTAGATGAAAGCAAAAATATATAGCACACGAATTCAAGATTAGAATTGAATTAATACAAAGCATTAAAAAAGCAATTAAATTCATAAATAAAGTACAATAGTAAGTATATCAATATAAAAATACAAAAATATGAATATATATATAAGGACAAATTTGTATGATAAGTAGATTAAAAAACACTGAAAAATCCTCCCACCAACAAGAGATAGAACCCTCTTTTTCGTCAGCGACATTTTAAAATAATTTATTCTATTTATTTTTAGTCTCTGCATGCAAGTCACATATGTGGTGTTATTTTTATAAGGAATATGATATATTGAACTTTAATGATATACATATATTTCAAATTAATCTAAAATTATTTATGGAATTAAGAGTGGAAACGCGATATTTTTTATCAATACTAATTAATTATTTAAAGGTTTAATTTTAAAATATATACTGGAGTATTTTATAAAAATGTTAAAGTAAGCAGTAATTTTTACAGAAAATATCAATTCTTTGACAATTTTATACAAATTTAAAAGAAAAGAATAAAAAATATTAAATTGGAAATTTAACCGTCTTAACACTCTGATTATGAAGTACATGGATCCGTTTTTAAAAACGCTGGTACACAATTTTATGCTAAATTTAAATGAAAAGAATAAAAAATATTAAATTAGAAATTTAACCTTCTCAACACTCTGATTATGAAGTACATTGATTCGTTTTTAAAGACGCTGGTACACAAAATATATTATAAATGCCAAGCTTTAGTTAATTTTCACAATTCATATTAAATATTATCTACTGATATTTAGAAGAGTTTGTATGGGATTCCTAATTTCTACCTTATATACGCAGAGGTTCAAAACTGTGATGGAATGTCTTCGGACCACCCCTAGAGGTAAATCATAGACCGTCGCTAATTACCCCATGCATATAGCGCGACGTTAAAACCCAGTCCACTCTATATTACATTTAAAATCATGGAATGGCTATCATTAAGTAGTATCTACAAAAAATTTACCGGTCTATTATTATTCTTTGATATGTCCTTCAGTCAATTGTTGTAGAAAAGATAATTTGATTTCGAAACATCAGCTTACGCAATAAAAGATTTGTTTTATCATAGTTGTTATGTTCTTACTCTTCTTCCATTATCATAATGGTCTTTGATCCTATTTTATCTTCTCAAGTATTCAGAATCTCTAATTTGATTTTGCTTAGTTTTGACAGCGATCCATCGAGACTTCTTTACGCAGGACTCCCCAGGAAGTGAACGCAAGTGATTGATTGAGATTTTATTCACGTATTTGTTGTCCGAAAGGATCCTACCAATTCTTGTTTTATAATAATCAGAGGATCCTTATAGCAGATCCACCGACCACATACAACAATGTACCTATATGCTCGATTGAATCCCTTTCAAATCATAAATCATACCTCTTACCATTATGAGAATTCTCCATGTAGATGGTATACGGCCAGGGATTAATTTTAAATGATTATCCCTCAATATCGCTTCTTCCTCTTATTCTCAATTTTATCAGATAGGAAAAGGCTTACAAGGTAGAAAGAGTTTCTAGTTAACATCCTGTGGCGATCATTGTCCACGCATGGATGGATGTTACCCTTCAGATAGTTGAACCACGCGTGTTGTGGGACACCAACGTCGGATTTTACGTAGCCTGTCATTCATTAATCATTGTATAGGTTTCTCGACTACTATTGGGTTGGTAACATGATACGATTAATAATAATAATTAAAAAAAAAAAAAAAAAAAAAACGGAAAAATAAAATTATGAATGAAATTAAAATTATTAGAGAGCATGAAGACATAATATACATTTAAAATATAATCACTAAATTAAAACTACTTGACATGCATTAGCCTGCAAGATTTTCTTTTTCTGCTCTTCCTTCTTCTTCTTCTTCTTTTTATTTATTTATTATTTTATTTTATTTTATTTTATTTATTTATTTATTTATTTTACATAGAAATGAATTAGGCATGAAATAGATATTGGCAATGCATAATAATTTCAATCTGGCAGCTGAGTTAGCAGAGTATTTACAAATGTAAACCTATAGTACATGCAATTTTTTAATAATAGTGTTTTTTGATTGACGAATTAGACTTATGATTAGTCAATTACTTAAACGGATAAAGTTATAAGCCTACTTACTAACTGTCAATGTTAAAAACTCATGATGTATTATATAAAAATAGATGATTTAAATAATTAAAAAAAAATCCTTAAATTAACTAATTATCGCTTGGATAAGTGAGGATAATTACCTCCTAAAATTGCAACAAGAATGTCAGTGCGAGAAAAATATTTATCCACATCAAATATTTAAATCTAAATTAATCACTTCGAAGGTTTCTAAAAAAAGAACTATAAACTTAAATGAGAAAACCAACATATCAACTAAGTTGAAATAATAATAATAATAATAATAATTTGAATTAAACTTAATCGTAAGAATTATTTTTTTAAGCTCAGTATGATATTCTTCGATAGTAATTTTAAATATTTCAAATTATGTAATTGAAAATGTATTTCAAGTTAATTTGAACAAATATATATATATATATATATATATATATAAATAATAGATAACGTAATAAAATTTAATCTTAAAATTTAGCAATTAATAGAACTAAAACAATAACAGCACACTAAAATATAGAACTGAATTTAACATAGAGGAAAGAATGACACAAAAAGTTGCGATATAGATAAGGAACCAATGAGTTACCATATTAACTTAAAATACTTACGCCGACCTGAAGGATAATAAAAAAGGACCATTAAACTTGTGAAAGAGAAAAAAGATAATAAACCACATAATCAATTGGATATAAATGCTTAAAATTAGAAGCATACTTCATAAAGCAGAGAAAACTGCAACGATTTCGTAAAACGATATTGCTAATCATAGCAATTTATATCATCTCACGCCCCGATCAATGCAGCAAAATAAACCATAAAGAATGTGAAAAAAGTGAAAAATTAAATTAAAACAAAGAATAAATAAATATTAATTAAAATCTTAAAGGAAACCAAAGTAATAACATGAAATAATCAGAGTAACCACATGGAAAACAGTTAACACAAACTGGAAAAATGGTTGATGCCAAAACCTAAATTGAAGTTAAAATAATAGCTCGACAGATATCGATTAATCGAAAATACTTTAGAACAATTACATTAAAGATAAAATACACAGAGTAAATATTAAATGATAATGTTAAAATTAATGCTAGTAGAGTTAAATTAAATCGTACCAAAAATATTAATAATTAAATCGTTTAAGATAAGGACTGAAGAATAAAGGTATAAGACAACTGAGTACAAGCGCCATCTTTCGGTGAGCTATAAAAACATTAAGTCAGTTAAATAAGATGTATTGACTGAAAGATTAAGATAATTTAGAAGTATTAACAGCAAGATTAAGATAATTTTTAAGATTTTTATTTTGAAGTCAAATTATTAAGTGTAAAGTTTAAGATAATTTAGAAGTATTAACAGCAAGATTAAGATAATTTTTAAGATTTTTATTTTGAAGTCAAATTATTAAGTGTTAAGTTTTAAGAAGACATAATCACAAGCAATAATGCCAAAGAGCACACATATAAGGAAAAGCATTATAATGCGGTGATCAATAATAATTAAAATTAAAAATTAAAATAAAAATATTTTTATTTTGAAGTCAAAGTATTAAATGTTAAGTTTTAAGAAGAGTCAATTACAAGCAATAATGCCAAAGAGCAAACATATAAGGATAAGCATTATAATGCAGTCATCATAAATTAAAATTAAAATTTAAAATTTAAAAGATTTTTTTTTATTAATATTTATAAGATTTTATTTTTGTTATGCAAATAGATGGATTGTTCAAACTTAACAAGGGAAGCCTCAAGTAGCCAGAAGCACATAGTAGAATTTAATGATAAAAGAGTTCAAAATTCATAGTATCAACCAGAAAAAATAAGAATGTAACTTACATCAATCCCCTCACTTTTTTTTTTTTTTTTTTTTTTTTTTTTTTAAATTTTATTCAGCATCAAACCCTCCCAGCCAACCAGCCAAACAACACCACCCTTCCTCCTTAATCAAACATCTGCCCACCCATCCACCTGATTTTTTTTTTTAAATTAAACCTTAGTTTTTTTTTTTTTTTTTTGTGTGTGTGTGTTAGACAGAGACCCTTTTTGATAAACAAGTGAATAAATAATTTTTTTAGGATAACCCATTTTTGTAGCAACATTAATTATGTGAGAGATATTTTTGTTTTTAAACCTATCTGAACAAAGATTATGTATACGAAAGAGGTGATTGAGAATAATATTTCTGTAGACAGAGATATGAAGACAAGAGGTAAATTGTGTAAATAAATTTACTTTGAAACTAAAATCTTGTCTTTTGTCATACAGATCGGTATAAATTTTACTACCATCAAGTTTAAGTTTTAAATCTAAGAAGCTAATACAGTTATTGTTGAGATGATTATAAGTTAAGGTAAGGTGAGAAGTATATTCAAATTTAAATAAATTAGGCGAAAAATTATTGACATAAAAAATTATAATGTCATGAATGTATCGGTAAAAATAGACATTTTCAATACATAATCCCTGTTCATAATGGTAAAGGTATAAGTCAGCTAACATACTCGAGCTACATCCTCCTTGTGTAATACCGACCTTTTGAATATAGATCTTATTACAGTGTAGAATGTAATTGTTATGAATAATAAAATTTAAAAGTGTCTTAAATGAAGTTGCCGAAAAGCATTTTGGTAAAGAGATTTGACTTTTAAATTTTTCAAAAAGGTTAAAGATGATACGATGAAGATCTGTTAAATTAATATTATTAAATAGGTCAGCAAAATCATAAGTCATGATGTAAGTCACATTATTCATAGATAAGACATTGGCTTTAAGTTGATAACTATTTTTAAGGCAAAAGAAATTTATATATATATTATTCTGAATTTGTCTAGAAAATATCTGAACGAAAAAAATAAATAATTAATAAATAATTTAGGTCAATAAACATACTATCCTAATATAGAAGCGAAGCATTTGTCATTCATCAAACTTTTTCTTAGAAAATATCAAGATTTTTTTCCAAACGAAACGTGGATAGTTTAGCAAAAAGAAATAGAGAAGTTTAAAGAAAAAGCAATAGAATTCCAATCGACATTTTTCTCTCATTTAGATATAATAGTCAATAATTTGACAAATTTAATAAAGATATGATAATAAAGCAAAATTTCCTTAAAATATTGTTTGTATTACAGACCACAGTTTTTAGCATTTTCATACTTAGGAAACGATGGAAAATTAAAAATTTCTGTAGTATATAATTATTTAAATATTAGCTCATAAATATTAAATTACAAAAAGAAAGAGAAAAACTGAATCAGATAATATTGTAAAAGTGTATCGTATTCCAGTAACGTCACATACCTAAATAGAGAATATTTAAAATGACATACCTGACATGAATGTAGAAGTCTCACATTTGAATACAGTAATTATATTCGCCTCTGCTTATTATAATATTATGCATCATTATTTATATATAGGGGCGGTGTTCAGTTTGAAATATAATATGGAGCAAGCAATAATAATAAAAAAAAAATGTTTAAAATAGATTATTGAAAAACAAATATTTAAAAATTTAAATTAAAAGAAGAAACATACGCGCGCACACACACATTGTACATACATATGCATATATATATATAGAATTTCTGAACATTTTAAACAGCATGAATAAAGGATTAAATAATTTAGTGTGTCACTCACACTACTTTCTCTTACCCTGAAATTTAATACTATAAATACAGGTTGGAGATTAAGAGGTAAGATAACGAGTATTTTTATGTAAACCTATGTTAAACAATTCAAATTAGGTTTAGGAAGAGTTTTATATGATAATTAGTTGTGTGTGAGGGGGGCTACGAACCCCCTTAGCCCCCCGTTTCATTAATGTACAAAAAACAAGCGATGAATATTTAGCTTAAAGCATACATTATTTACCATATCTCTATGAGGAATTAATTTCAATTCCCAAACAGCTGTCCTGGAAATGGTAAAATATTATTAGTAAAGCGCATCCACTAATAACAAATAACTAGTGTGTTGTGCCCACCACACGACTTTCTTCTATATTTTCCTATACAAATGCACCCAGTAAATATAATTTATTAAAATTATTATTTAAAAAAATTATCTTCCATGATAATGCACACGGTTTCCATATTAAAGAAGTAGTATAACACTATAACTATAAAAGAAAATGCTGAATTTATTCTCAATATTACATTAAAAAAATATCGATAAATTTATTTTAAATCGATGGTTCAACCATTCGTTTTAAAGGTATTGGTGAGATCTTTTGAAAGATACCATCATGAAAATTTACTCCCCTCGAGGGGGGGACTTCCCCCGTTCCCTAAATTCTGTTCTTTTTCTGTATATTGTTCTTCTGCACTCTCTATCTATATTATTCCTGTGCTCTAAATTCTACTATTCTATACTTACTCTCTATATAATATTTCTCTGTATATCATGTGTTCTGTTACTGTACATTCTTTACATCTAACCACCTAATGTAGGTTTCCACATGGATGCTTTCATGCTGCATTTATGCTTCATTTTATTTTTTTAGTTTAGCTAGTGCAACGTTTACGCTCTTAACAAATAGACGAACCGTCGTCTGAATGATTTGAATTAGTTTATGACGTTTCAAGCTTTTTTTTTTTTTTTTTTTTTCATAACTAACCAAAGGCACTTTTTCATTTTGATATCGCCACTTGGCGATTTGGTGGGTTTCTTTCATGGTAACCTCGATAAACTGCCAAATTATACTTAAACATATACTAATGTGTTCTTAGTAAAAATAAACATTAATTTGAAACTTGCGAATTTAACGTCAGTTATCGGAAAGAACGCGGAGCTCTTGAAAGAATTGTGGCTCTTGTAAAAATATTTCCACGTCATACTTATAAATTCTAGTTTCCTTTGAAAGCGAGTTCTAGAAACCCCTGTTAGAATTCTAAATTATCAAGGTCAAACTCATTTAAAAATGTCTGTAGATAAATGCGAATGCAAGAGGGGAGTTTTAGCAACTATAATCTTAGTTTATGACCCAATTCTAGAAAATCAAGCGAGAATGTATCGCAACACAAAGGATTGATAATATTTAGACTATTCAAAATATTGTTCCACCATCTAGAAATATATAGACTAGAAATTCTCGATGGTTGGTTGGTTGGTTGGTGTCGTGTCATGGACAGAAAATAATTTTAAATGGGACCGAAGGTCCTATATACAGCATCTGCGATTTGAAGGCAATTTTCTTCATATAAGTCCGCCCACGGATTGTCACATATTTGCTGAAATTGCGCCAGAATAGCGGGACAGTTGAAAAGATGTTTGGTTGTTAGTTCTATGTCTGGGCAGTTTTTGCAGAGGCCGTAAGTCCTTGTCCCGTCTTTATGGATCTTCATCCCCCTTAAGTGTCCTGTCCGGAGTCTTGTTAGAGTGCTGGTGAGAGTTGTATTGGTACTGATTTCAGGGATTTGGTGTTTGATTTTAAATATCCTATCATTGAGTTTTGCCTTAGCAACGAAGAAATTCTCGATCTTTTCGTCTATTCAGCTTTTTGTCGTTCCTTATACGCATAGCTCGGAAATCTATATTTCTAGTTTAGGGATTTAAAAAATGACAACTTTTCGTTCTAGTAAACGGTATATATTTTTTCTCAATGAAAGTAAACAATTAATGTGTGATTTAGCTTCTATTTATTTTAAATTTAGTTAAATTTGTCTTTTCCTTATACGCAAAAATGTCTTCTGAAGAGGATGACTTGCGATGTGGTATGAAGATTTGTTCTGACTATTATAGTAACATTTGCAAAACATCCGCAGTGAAACATGTTGTGAACGAAGTAATCTGTTTATGAAATACAAAGACATATATGATATTTATTTACCACTAGAACGTAAATCTGTTTCCGATCAAAAAAAAAAAAAAAAAAAAAAATCATACACTCGGACTTGTTAATGCGTTTGATCATAAGTATGGTATTTCAACTTGTAAACCATCACATAAATTTAAATGTTCTCTAAATATGGTGCGCTATGTTAAAAGAAGCATGCGAATATTCAATATTGGTACAAATAAATGTGTTCCAAATTGACCAGATAATCAAAAGTATTTAGCAAAGACTAAATGCAATAGGCTGTATCGAAAGTTCTCTTACTAAGATTTGATTATAGATGATGAGTCATTTTTCCCACTTAGACACTCTGAAATTTCTGAAAATAATGAATTCTATTTGTCTATTTTTGCTCACCAAGGAAAAAAATAATACAAGAAAAAGGTAATAGTTTAGATTGTCATATTTGAATCAATGTGCATAAGTCACATGTAATCAGGTAAATACGTTTTCTGACCAAATTTGTGCGCATTATTCCAATAAAATCACCAACTATTTTCTGCATCAAAAAATTGATTTTGTTGGAAATAAAAAGACAATTTCTGCCAATTTACCTGAATTTCGTGTTACCGAAGGATTTTTGGCAATTTTTTAAAATCATGTTTATGAAAATGTTTGGGAAGCAGAATAGTTGGCCCAGCTCACAAACAGAATTACACATTACATCAAAATATTGGGGCAAGTTTTTGTATAAAAGATTTCTCTGTGTACCAAGAAATAAAGTGGCGTGGTGAGAAATCATGGACTATTTGAAGGGGACAATTATAAGGGGACAATTTGTGATACATTTTATGAGCTTTTAAGTATGCCCTGTCTTTCATTTTATCTTTAAGTATAAAAATTGTAAATAAATAAATAAATTAGTGCCGATTTTCTGTATGCATCTGTTAGAAGCAAACCTAAAAAAAAATTACAAATGTCTTATCTTTATATTATGTGTATATTTTATTTATTATTTGTTTTGTGATTTATTACAAATACGTTATTTATTTGTTTAGTTATTTATCGCTACTATCTTATTGCATGAGAGAAGCAAATTTTAAAGGTTTCGGTCCTCTATCATTTTATTTTGCCGTGTATATGAATCGTCAAATGCACCAAATAGCGCGGGGTCCTCAGACAGAAAAATATCTCATCAACATCCATATTTGGTACATTTTACTGCCATTTAATGCCGTATTTAAGTTTTAGAACTACTATGAGTAAAAATTATCTGATAAGGATCCGGAGTATCCCCAGAAAATCTCTCTACAGCTGATGTGCCGAACTGACTGATAGACACTTTCCAAGTAATCTTCTTATCTTTTTCACGAATGAAAATTTGTTTTAAAGATGTTACTAATGTTCACGGATCACAAATGGAAAAAAAATATTTCATGTGAATCCAATAATTATGAGTAATGTAAAAACAAATGTCATCATTGATTCACCGAATGAGAGATATAAAAGCTTTGCGCTGAATCCCAATAAGAAACAATAAATCATTAGTGTCACTAAAAGATAAGGATTTCCTTATCTTTTAAGTTTTTTTAAGCTTACTTGAATTAAAGTACTCTTATTCATTATATTTCTGATATGGGGGCCCCATATGGTAGCTTCAATAGTTTCTTAGTGAGGGGCCCATTTTTAGGGGAGTTTGTATCGGTTCGGTGACTGAGAAAAAAAAATATGTCAAAATGAAACCTAATGATATAATGATTTGTTACAGATGTCTGCACATTGGTTTGCTTTTCATGAATTTCTCTGGTATTGTCACCGATACCTGAGAAGAATAATTTATATAATAATGATAAAATCAATTTATTTCAGCGAAAATTGATATTTCTGCGAAGATAACGGTATCTTTTTCAATATGTCTTTTTTATAATTCACTATTGTGTTGCTAAATTTAATTTGCATGCATAATGTATGTATATATATATATATATATATATATACATGAGAGAGAGAGAGAGAGAAAATTTTATTTTATCAGATTCAATATATTTCCATGTATAAATCTAGAAAGATTTCAAAAGAAACTTTGATGAATATTCTTCCAAATAAATGCTTTGACTGCAGCACTTGTGCTTACTTTATTTGCCTGATGAAGGGTCGTGTGTTTTTTCGACCCGAAACAATTGTTGCGAGTTTATTGCATTTTATGGTATTTATTCAAAGTTTGTAAGTAATATTTTTTACAACGCCAGTTTTGTGGTACTTTTTTATTAAATTCTTCCGAATAAACTCATTTTTTCCTGTTACGGGGAGGAGCATATGTCCGAATTATCTCTTACAATGAATTCCAAGCCTTTCCCAATTGCTCACTACGTAGCTTTAGTGTGACGTTAAATCTACTTAACTCAATCTCAGCATGATTTTTTTCTTCACATATTTTTGTTTGCTTCACCTTTAGAGGAAGGAGAAAGCTGAAGTTGGATAGTTTACAAACGTCAACACACCTGTGAAGCAAGCCTGCTGATAGTGCGGGCCCGCACCGTAAACTTTGAAATAAGCTTCAAAGTAAGGCCTTTTAGTTTATATTAGCATGTAACTATTTTTTATTAATACTTTCCAATAAGGTTGAAAAGTGTTAATTACTTCGGTTTGTGTGTCTGTAATCGCTTTAATTTCCTTAAATATTTATGAAATTTCTTGAAACTGACATATGTTATTCAAGTTCAGTATCGGATGTTCCCTATTGAATGAAATAACTGAATGAAAATGGAGTGAATAACTTTACTAGTTTCTGTTTATTGACACCCTATAGTATTCCAAAGCATTACATTCTATGAGAGGTATTTTTATAAACTATATTTTAATACCTCTTCTTTACAGAAATCTTAATGAAATTGAAATATGTTATTCAAGTTCACTGTTAGATGTTTTCTATTGTATGACGGTGAGATTTGTTGTTTCTCTCTCACCTTCATTTTATTTAAATTTCAAAATCTTAAACTACTAATTATCTTAAAACGCGTTGTGATTAAATCTTGCAATATCCAGGTTAGCCATTTTAAAAATTATATTTTTTGTGCTATACAGCACTCTGAAAATCTGTGTAGCTGTTAAATTTATTAAAACTACTCTTTTATTGTAATATGCAAATAAATTTGTAAACATTATGTTCTATGGCAGTCTCTGTCTGATATTTACCCCTTTTCAACTTATGTAAATTCATTATCTTCTTGGACAGAGACTCCCATAAGAAAATAAACAAACATGAAAAAAAAAAAAAAAAATACTAAAGTAAGGGCAATTACCTCCCCCCAAAAGCAAATAAAGAAATAAAAAAAAATGTAGTCTGTGGTGAGTAACGAGGAGTCAAACATTTCAGTACTAATTTTCACAAACATTATAAATTTAAAAGTGAGATTAATCATAATCTATTTTTTCTTTAGCAACACATCTCCATTTAGACTTCGTCGCCTCCTCATCAAAGGCTAAATTACCCAAAAGAAAAATGAAATCATATAGATATTGAAAATACATATTTAACTGACAGTTTTCCCCCAAAAGGAAATAAATAATAATAAAAAAAATGAATTTAAGTGGTCACAGTTGTTTATTAAAACCAATCTGCAAAGTTAAGTCACCAGATAATTTAGTTAATTTTCAAAAATTACTCTCCTAGTTCAATCGGACCTATTTTACTTTCTCATTAACAGTTTCACAAATCATCTAATAATTCAAACTGTTAATTAAACCACACTGAAAAATTATGAGCTAAACTGTCATGAAATCCCTCAAATATATCTATACAAGAAATTTCAAAAGAAAAATTAAAGCAATTAAACTTTAACAAGGGTTCATTTCAATTATTCTACTTTTTATTTCTTTATTTATTAAGAGTCTCCATGATCTCTATTTGTCAATAAGCAGACACTTTAATCACATTCTTCATTTACTTTAAAATTAATAGTACTTTAAACACAATAGACAATTTCACATAAAATTAACAAGATAAAATACTATCTTTGTATTGTACCAGTGGATTAGCGAGGGGGGGGGGAGGGGGGTTATCATGCTCCGGGCGCCACTCGCAGTGGGTCGTCAAATGATCTCCAAGTTTTCCCATAAAATTTCCTTTTTATTTTGATCGATTTCTGGGAAATATACTTTAAATTAATATGTAATATAATTAAATATTTTTTTTCTTGATTTGTCCGATAAAATGTGTTATTAATAATGTTTGGATACAGCTCGAATCATTAAAATAAAGTACGAAAAGATAAAAAAAAAAGTTTTTAAAAGACATAGATTCTTAAAAGGATTTCTTTTTTTTAAACAAAATAATCTAAATTGTTGGGGGGAAAACCTTCCGATTTGGAGGTCGACTATCTTGGAAAGTTTCAGTTTTCGGATAACACTTGTTTAAGCTAAACATGTATATTTTGAGAAACATATAATTGGGAGATTAACAAATGAGTATCCACACAAGCTATTATTATCCGGATATTCTTAAATTGAATAGAAATAAAGGTGATATATACTTTTGAGATTCTACATGGGTGGCCTTAAGAAAATTGCAAAACTGTTTTAAAAGTATAGAATGGAATCTACGAGCGAAATAAAAATAAAACACCAATTTTGAGATACAATATTTTAAAAAAATCGCGGCGAGGAATTTACGCTAATGATCTGTTTTTTAATGCAATATAAGAGACGTTAATCTAAAAAAAGAAATTAATAAAATTTCACAATATTTTAATTAAGAGAATTACTATTTTCACTTTATAAATAAAAACAACTTAAAAATTGTTTTGGGTCACGTGAAAGCCATTTTTATAATAAAAGGCAGTCTACAATAATTGGCCGAACTCAACAAAGATTGCAAGAAGGTAAATGGAACTTTATTTACAGTGATAAATAGGTATGAAATCTTTCTTCATACATAAATTTAATATATCAGCATATATAGTTATGCTCATCAATGACTGACTCTGTCACGCTTTAAAAGACAAAGAGATTTCCTTGGACTCTGTCTGTGTATGAACGCAAGCTGCCACCTAATTTTCATACTTTAATTAATTTAAAAAATCTAATTGTCCGATCGATAAGCTGTTTAATCCAACGGATTCAGAAAAATCGCCTCTTTCATTTGGTACCTTATTTGTAACGAATTTTTTATTATAATTTTTAAAAATTAATTAAAATATGAAAATAGACATTTAAATTTTTATTTGTTGCCATTTTTTTTTTTCAGCATAAAATGAAATATGCTTTCACGGAAAAAAAAAAAAAAAAAAGATCATATATATATATATAATATTCAATTTGTGAAAGTAGAAACACAAACCCATTTGTAACTTTGACATTAATAATAATAATAATAGAAATATAAAAATTAAAAATTCTGTCAAAGACAAAATTTAGTTTATTACGGAAGTCTATTAATTTCAATCTGTAAAATTTTTATTTATATTTTTTATTTGTTGATTATTTGTTATCTTATTTTTTGACCGTAAAATAGGGCCACATACTTTTTAAAATAACTGAAATGAATTGAAATGAAGTGTTGACACCTAAATTTCATACTTTAGTTAATTTTAAAAATCTAATTGTCGTGCCGATAAGCTGTTTGCACCCCTGGATTAAAAGAAAAAAAAAAAAAAAAAAAAGTATCGCCCCTTTCATTTGGTACCGAATTTGTAACGAAAGGACTGATATATTTAAAATTTATTTTCCCCTTTTTTGGTGTTACACAAAACTGGTCTACAAAAACACGAGACGACCATTTTTATCCGGATTGAAACTAATAGTCCTCCGTCCTAAAAAGTATACTTAACATTTGTGCAAGTTGAATTTTATTTTTGGCGATATAAAATATATATAAACTCGTAAGATTTTTTTAAAGGAAAAAATGCTTGAGTCGCAGCTTAATAAACGACCCCCCCCCCCTTTTATTTTAACATTTTTTAACAAGGTTGAAAAGTCTTAATGGCTTCGATTTGTCTGTCTGTCTGTCCGCGCTCTAGCTCCCGAAAATAATTGTTGAATTTCTTGAAACTGATTTATGTTATTCAAGTTCACTATCGGATGTTCCCTACTGAAAATGGAGTGAATACCTCTACTGGTTTGTGTACGAAGATACCCGGAAGTATTCTAAAGCATTGTGTTCTATGAGAGGTATTTCTATAAACTATATTTTTATACTCTTACTGTACACAAATCTTAATGAAATTGACATATGTTATTCAAGTTCACAATCGGATGTTTCATATATAAAATAGAGTAAATACCACCACTAGTTTGTGACTTTGTGTACAGGTACATGGACACCCGAATGTATTCCAAAGCGTTCTGTTCTATGAGAGGTATTTCTATAAACCATATTTTAATAACTTTACTTTGCACAAAACTTAATGTAATTGAAATCTGTTATTCATATACACAAAATAATGCTTTCAATAGAATATAGTACAATCAGCATTGGATTTACAGGACCACACAAAAATATTCAGTTACATTAAGCGCTATTAATAAAAATTTGCTGGAAGTGCCCTTTCGTTTACATATTAAGCATTTTTAACACTTTCTAACAATTTTTAAGTGTGAATATGATATCAGTTTTTTTATCTGTCTGTCAGTTCGTCTGTCTGTCTGCCCGCGCTCTAACTCCCGTAAATATTTATGGATTATCTTGAAACTGATATATATTATTCAAATTCACTATCGGATGTACCTTATTGAAAATGCAGTGAATACCTCTACTGGTTTGTGTACAGGGACACCCGAAAGCATTCCAAAGCATTCTGTTCTATGAGAGGTATTTCTATATGTAAAATGGAGTAAATACTACCACTGGTTTGTATACAGGGACTCTTGAAAGCGTTCCAAAGCATTGCGTTCTATGATAGGTATTTCTATAAACGTAATTTTAATAACTTAAATTTGCACAAAGCTTAATGAAATTGAAAAATATTATTCATAGACTCAAAAAAATGATTTATATCGAATATAGTATGATTAGTATTAGTCTTACAGGGCCACATAAAAATATTCATTTACATTAAGATTTATTAATAAAAATTTCCTAGAATTGTACTTTCGTTTACACTAAGCATTTTCATCACTTTTTAAAAAGTTTTAAGTGTGAATATTATTTTAATTTGTTTATCTTTCTGTCCGATTGTCTACCTTTTTATCTGTCTGTCTGTCGCCCCCAGCGTCCTTAAATATATATTAATGAAGTTCACTATGGAATAATCCCTATTGACATTAATAGGTCCTGTACAACTAGTTTATGTACAGGGACAACAACAAAAATAAAATGCATTGCGTTATAGGAAAAACATATTTAAAAATCACATGTATAGAAATTGACATGTATTGTTAATATAAAAATAGCTCACTGGTATTAACATATCTTTTATCAAGTACAGTAAAATGCAAACATAGGAATTTAGGGAATAGATAAGAACAGAATTTAGGGAACAAAAAGGGATAGAGTAGGGATACTGAGACCTTTTCCGTAAACGTAGGGAGTTTTGAAGTATTCAAATTCAGATAAAATTAAACAATGTTTTCCAGTTTTTTTTCTTTACATAAAAACGGTTTACCAATTAACACTTAGAAAAAATGCAGTCATTAAAACAGTGGAATCGAAGTATGTTATGAGGCCCCAAGCCCTTTTTATTTAAAATGCCTTTTTTTTTTTAAATTCTACACAAAACAGAATTTAATTTAACACCACTTATTTTAATCTGTTCTCCCATATAAAGTCATGTAATGACTGTGCTTCATTCTTTGGCACTACTTACTATATTCATTTCTTGAAATAACTTTGGTATAGCTTTATCATAAGAGCCTCTTGTCGGCTTTTAAATTTTTGTTGTCTTTTTGACGAAGAATCAAAATGGCTATCGCAATTGCGTATATAAATTTCTTGGAGAGAAACGTCGGAGCTCCTTCGGTGCCAAATTTCAAATTTCGCCAAGGGGTTCTATACTGAAGCTGTTTCATTACTTTAGAACGATTTTTCTCAATTTTATTTTAATTATTTTAAAAGAGTCTTTGCACGTTCATTTTTTTTTTCGACATAAAAAGAAAGATATTTATTTATTTATTTTTGTCTCACAAATAAACGAACCTTTTGATATACAATTTTTATAATTTTAATAAATTTTTAATAGTCAAATTTCTGTCGCAAAGTTTGTTTACTTTCGGAAATTTCCATTTCTTATATTAAATTTAGGCTTTTTCGAGCCTTTTCCATTATTTATTCCCATTTATTTCCATTATTTATCCCCATCTTGGAGGGAAACATCGGAGCTCCTTTGGTGCCAAATTTCAAATTTCGCCAAGGGGTTCTATGCTGAAGCTATTTCATTTCTTTAGAACGATTTTTCTCAATTTTATTTTAACTATTTTAAGAGAGTATTTACAGGTTCTTTTTTTTTTTTTTTTTTTTTTTTTTTTTTTACGTAAAAAGAAAGATAATTATTTATTTATTTTTTGCTCACAAATAAACGAACCTTTCGATATACAATTTTTATAATTTTAATAAATTTTTAATAGTCAAATTTATGTCGCAAAGTTTGTTTACTTTCGGAAATTTCCATTTCTTATATTAAATTTAGGCTTTTTCGAGCCTTTTCCATTATTTATTCCCATTTATTTCCATTATTTATCCCCATCTTGGAGGGAAACATCGGAGCTCCTTTGGTGTCAAATTTCAAATTTCGCCAAGGGGTTCTATGCTGAAGCTATTTCATTTTTTTAGAACGATTTTTCTCAATTTTATTTTAACTATTTTAAGAGAGTATTTATAGGTTCTTTTTTTTTTTTTTTTTAACGTAAAAAGAAAGATATTTATTTATTTATTTTTTGCTCACAAATAAACGAACCTTTCGATATACAATTTTTATAATTTTAATAAATTTTTAATAGTCAAATTTATGTCACAAAGTTTGTTCACTTTCAGAAATTTCCATTTCTTTTATTAAATTTGAGCCTTTCGAGCCTTTTCCATTATTTATTCCCATGATTACTTTAGAAACTTTAACTTTATTTTCAGTAATTTTTCAAATATTAATTATAAATATTTTCAAATACATTTCTTAGTTAACTAACGACATCATATCCTTCTAAGATCATAATAAATACATGCAAGCTAACCTTTTCATGTGATATTGTTTTCAAAGTGTATAAATAATAATAATACATATTATATATCGCTCTATATTGAAGCTATTACATTTCTTTAGCAAGATTTTTCTAAATTTTAATTTAATTATTAAAATGAAATATTATATTTAAATATTAAATGTTATATTTAATTATTAAATATTATATTTAAATAAAAATGCATGTTAATCTTTTTTTCGACGTACAAAGAACTATAAAATTCAAGAAGAAACATTACAAATTGTGACAAAGCAAAATCGCAGATTGAAAGAAACTGTCGTCATACTAAGTTTTAAAAAAAATTACAGTCGGCTGCAAAATTATTCGAGCGCTAGCAATAATTCCTGTATAAAAAAGTCACTTAATACTACTCTGTTGAATAAATCCTTGTCGAGTCATGTTCTTAGTCAGTCTAAGAACAGCTTCCAGTGATGAAATCTGCGCTTTTACTTTAATTATCATTTATATGAAAATAGAAAATCTTTAGTATTACATAAATGTAATTGCATAGCAAAAAAAAAAAAAAATTCTTTATTTCAGTTGAATAATATTAATCATTTTCTTCCAATTATTAAAGAAAAAATAGAATCTAGAAAATATTTTTCTTTTACGGTGAATGGTTGGACACCGGATTTTATGGTCATTGACTGGAATATGGGATTAAAATTCATGAAGCGAATGGTTTAAAGCAAACGGAAAACAATAAATACAAAAAGGTTCAATCAGAATTTTCAGTAATTATCATGTTTAGTGAAAAGAAAGTTCAATGCAGTAGTATCGGGATTAACCAAGATGGTCAGGAAATGTCTAGTTTCGGATAACCGAGTTCGAAGAATTGAACACTGAGAAAAAATTCTGTAAATGACATCTAGAATCTAAGTTGTGGCTCTAGAACATATAGTTCCATGTCATCCTTATAAATTCTAGTCCCCTTGGAAAGCGAGTTCTAAAAGCCTATATTAGAGTTCTAGAGCGTTTGCCTATATTCTCGAGGGCAAAGTTATTTACAAATCTCTGCAAATAAATGAGACTACAAGAAGCAGATTTCAGCAACTGTAATCTTGGTTTATTACTAAATTCTAGAAAATCAAGCAAGAATTTCTCGCAATACAAATGAATCAAAATATTT
The DNA here is from genome assembly GCA_963930645.1 of Salticus scenicus. NCBI lineage: Eukaryota > Metazoa > Arthropoda > Arachnida > Araneae > Salticidae > Salticus > Salticus scenicus. Next base: position 322,228,937 of record OZ005654.1, read on the forward strand.
AGAGTATTCAGAATATTGTTTCACCATCTAGAAATGTGTACACTAGAAATTCTCGATAATTTCGTCTATTCAGTTTATTGGCGTTCCTTACGCGCATAGCTCGGAAATCTATATTTCTACTTAAAGGATTTAGAAAATGGTCAGTTATTCATTCTAGTGGAAGGCTGGTATATATATATATTTTTTTTTTCTCGGTTTCTCTCAAGTGTTAATAGAGAATGAAAAATGTAAAAGTGGTGCAAAAATGATGAAAAAAATGGTACAAATGTTATGTACAAATATGTAATTCTACATTAATAGTTTATTCTATACAAAATGTGTATATGTATATAAATTTTAATGCTTAGATTTAAATTTTGTACAGCAATGATAAATAATTAACTAAATAGAAAATAGCTATGTTGTTAAATGAAATAAAATAAAACATTCTTATTTCACTTCTTTGTGAATAAGACAACGATAAAAGTCTTTATTTTTCCTTTATTCTTTGAAAGTATGCACTTTTCGCAATTTTCTCATCATTATATATTCTACATGTAAACTGTAGTCTTCTTAAAAGTAATTAAGAAACACCTCAGTGTGTAATTAACTTAATTTTTACTGAAATAAAAAATTATCTGCATCGGTTGTTGAATATCTTTCGGTTGCCGATCCAAATGTAATACACGATATCATATCGTTGTCATATAACATTCTCTAACCATTTAAATTTTAAACTCCATTCATCCATGCTTGTACTGCTTCAACTTTGATATTTTTAGAGCGGTAGAACTCTCTTAGAACTTCTAAGTATTTTATCTGCACTTCAAACCTTTTATTGTATTTCTCTGTAGAAATGTCTTTTCTTCCCTTCATAAAATTTTATTTGTTTTTTAAACGATGATGTATTTTACTAATTTCTTAACAATTACTAATTATTAATAATAATAGTATAAATAGCATTTTACTAATTTCCCTTTATTTATTCACTTTTTTTATACATGCAGTACCCAATAATCAGATTTTGGTTAATCGAGAGTTTACTGCATTCTGACTTTGGATTTCTTAAATGCATTGAAAGAAAATCATTTTTCTGTTTTTGTATTTCTTTATTAAAAAAAAAAAAAGTTCCAGATACCATGTGGCGTATTTATGCGATTTAAGAATAATTTGGTTTACTTCCACTCCAATTTGTATTTCTCTATTAAAAATAAAATAAAATTATTTAGTGATATGTTTGGCAAATCTGTAATAAATTACTATTTGAAGAAAATAAAGTAATTGTTTTATTTTCAATGTTGTCTGAACCTTAACATTAAGAAATATATTCGTTTTTTCTAAATCTTATATGCATTATTAAGGGAGGTCAAATATTGAAAAGAATGGAAATATAATTTGTGGTATATTTACCAAAACATTGAAAAGGTAATGAATATATTACAGTCTATAAATAATAATTTTTGAAAATGATTTTTAATTGTGCTTTTCTCTAAAAAGTATAACGCTATTAACTTAGAGGATTGATAAAGACTAGGTTTCTATGTTACAAATACATTCAAAATATTACAAAAATTATTTGTATTTACGAAAGCATTAACTTACAATTATTTGCAGTACTAAATATATCATGTCCATTTTTTTTTTTTTTATCGTATGCAGCTTTATTTATTTTTAAAGAATCACTATTTTAAGTAATAAGCTGAATTACAAACAAGTAGATATCTTTTTTAAAAAGTTTAAAAATTATTATTCATTTTTTTTAATTCCTATAAAAAGTTACATCAATGTTACATGTTTCTATCCTTATTTCAAGTAAGATAGCCTGGTAAGACAATCACATTATTTTCTCATACACAACATTTGAATATTGTAAAAACAAATCATTTATTAAAGGATAAGATATAGAATAATGCATATGAATATAGTTGAAAATAGTTTTAAAAACAATTTTATTTGACATATATTTCCAATGTCTGTGTAAATTATTGGCTAGGATCCGTTTCAATCCCCAGTTCAAAAATAATTATCTACGTACCACTACTTGAAACAGCTCATTCTTGGTAAAACTTTTCAAGTGTTAACCACCGTTTTATCTTCAAAATACCTAATTTGAGCATGTTACAATTATTTGTTTTTAAGTTATACTGATAAAAGACATACACATATAACAACCGCTAAAACCTTGATTTCCGTATTCATGTGAATTTAAAGAGCATAATTTCAACAAAATATCAGCGTTAAAAATTTATCTCAATTTCGTATTATTTACCATGACAAAATTCTTTCTCCACCATGTATGGGAAAGAGAAGAAAAAAAGAGTTTGTAGCTTATTATTTATCAAAATATAAATGAAAAAAAAAAAACCTTCAAATGAAGACAGTTGTGATACTTTCGACCGTTATTAAATCTTGATTTTATTGATGCAATCAACTTTTTTTAGCATTTTATCTAAAATAATAATAATAATAACAATAAACAAATTTTGTTTTTAATTTTTTTTTTTTTTTAATTTTCAGATATGCATCATCTTTTAGCACTAGATGCTCTATTTCTCTTAGCCGTGAATTTATGTGATCTTCAATTTTACAGATTTATGAAAACAGTTTTTCCAAACAAACAATAATACATAATAATAATAATAATAATAATAATGCATGATTTCACTGATGTAATTAACTTCTCGTGTTAACATTTTATTTAAAAAAGTTTAAATTAAAAATAAAGCAAACATATTTTGTTTTTTAAAAACATTCTAAAAATTCAGATATCATGTTTTACGCTGAAGACATTCTTTCTTTTAACTGTGAATTTGGGCTGTCTTCAATTTCACAGACTTGTGAAAAGAATTTTTCCAAATAGAAAATAATAATAAAGAATTAAAAAGTAATACTTCATTTCATTGATGTAATTAACTTCTTGTGTTAAGATTTTACTAAAAAAAAATTTTAATTAATAATAAAATTAACAATTTCGCATTTTAGAAACATTCCTAACTTTCACACATGCTTCATTTTTTAGTGTTGGAGATACTCTTTTCTTTAACAGTGAATTTTCGTCGCGTCGTCTTCAATTTCACAGACTTATGAAAAGAGTTTTTCCAAACAGAAAATAATACTTGCGTACAAAAAGTAATACTTGATTTTATTGATGTAATTATTTTCGTATGTTAATATTTTATTTAAAAAAAATAAGTAGTAATAAAATAAACAAAATTTCTTTTTAAAAAACACTCTGAACTCTCATATATGCGTCATCTTTTAGTGTTGGAGATACTATTTCTTTTAACTGTGAACTTACGTAGTCTTCAATTTCACAAACTTATGAAAAGAATTTTTCCAAACAGAAAATAACAATAGAGAACAAAAAAGAATACTTAATTTTATCGATGTAATTAACTTCTCATGTAACATTTCATTACAAAAAACTAAATTAATACCAACATAAACAAGTTTTATTTTTTAAAAACATTCTGAACATTTAGATATCCATCATCGCTCAGCGCTAGGGCCAATATTTCTTTTAACTATGAATTCATGCCGTTTTCAGTTTCAGAGACTTATGAAAAGATTTTCTTTTTCCTAATTCCTGGAAATCAGTTTGAAATGCACAATATATAACGAATTTTAAAAGTAAAATCTTATGCAAGGTGATATATATTTCTATTTTAATATTTATTTTCTACACAACAAGTTAATTTCACGAAACAACCGAAAATTACGATCATGACAAACTTTATATTAAAAAAGTTTAGATTAGAACATTTTTCTTTTTTTTTTTTTTTAGTAATGTAACATTAAAAAAGAAATAAAATTATGTTTTTACACAGATTACAAAAACTTTCCAACTATACTTGCCTTAAAATACGTTTCTACGTCTCAAAATTCATTTTGTTTTTCATTATGTAGAGGGAAAACTTTTAAAATTATCTTTATGGCTTCATCTTTAACGGAAAATAATGTATTATGTTGCTTTGTGCGGCGCTATATACAGTCCAAAAAACAACAAAGCTGAAAAAAAAAAAAAATAAATAAATATGGGGAAGAAGTAACACCACAAAATTTTTATAGCTTATTACATTAACAAAAAGCAGTAAAAAGGTTGCTTTTGTTTAGTCCTAGATATCATTAAAATTTGCATATTCACCACATAATAGAATGAAAAGATCTTCATAAAGCTAAAAATTTACATTGTGTAATTTGCATTTATACCGCTTATTGTGAAACAATAAATTAGTAGAGCCCTATAAATAAAAAAAATCACGCTAATCATAATTTATTCTACGGGAAAAAGATTTCGTGACGTGAATAATGTATATTATTTAAATATGTTGTTTGCAGTATAAGTACATTTAAATATGCTTTTAGAAATGTTTTTTATAGATAATAATTCATTGGAAATATTTTGTGAGTCCTTGTACTGAATCTAGCAGCGTTATTTATTCCATTTTTAACAGAAAACAAGCCATGGTGAACTTGAATAACATAGGGTAATTCCGGTAGAGATGAACCACCGTGTGAGATGGACCAGTCAGAAATTTCGTTAATGCGCTTCTCCATAGATAGAGCTACTACTATCTCACTTAGGTACGGAAAGACATTTTGTATGGCGTGCTACTGTTTGCTTCTCAAAAAACATAATATTTTTTCAGATTAAAAATCATTGTTTCTTTTGGTAAGTAGAATAATTTTTTTACATGGTTATATTTAAACAATCTAAGCTTTTGTATGAAATGTAATCTATCTGCATTTGGTGCTGCAATGTCTGGGTACATGTCGGCTTCCAAATAACGTAAAATGGCAACGTGAAATCCCCAGTGAAGGGGTAGGGGGGATTGTACTTTTCACTCAGACGATCGGGAGAGATGGACCAGGTTTTCCGTCGGGAGAGAGGAACCCTATAAAACCTTGAATTTTTTAAATATTGTTTTTCAAAGAACTGAATTTAAAATACTAAAGGATAGTATTTTTCTGTTTTCAGAATATGCGAACTACCTACATTAAGAAAGGTTCGTCCACACGCGGGGAATGGACTGAAGCTAATTATAAAAATGCCGTCGAAGAAAAGAATATGGGTGTCAATGAAGCTGCAAAAACTTTCAGCGTTCATAAAACTACTTAAAAGAGAAGAATTAAAACTCATAACTTTACCAAGGGTGCTCTTTAGGACCGTCATCGGTACTGGGGTGTGACAATGAAAACAAAATTGTTTTACACATACAAGAACTAACGATTCTGGGTTTTTTACCTTCTAGAGATTCTGTCAGGCTTACGAATTAGCGGAAAAACTTAAGATATCTCATACTTTTAATAAAGAAGCTAAAAAGGCTGGCTATGACTGGTTACAGTCATTCTTTGCTCGAAATCAAAAGCTCTCAATAAGAAAAGGAGAAGGAGTGTCGATCGCCCGAGCAAAAGGATTGAACAAAAAAACTGTGTATAACTATTTTAAATTGCTCGAAGGTGTACTTAAGGAATATGATCTTTTTGAGAAGTCCCTTTGTAATTTTAATATGGATGAAACTGGTTTACAGTTTGATAATAAGCCCGGTGAAGTCGTGGCCATTAAATGGTCTAAAAATGTGACATCAATTATATCTGGAGAAAAAGAAGAAACTATTTCACTTTTAGCATGCTGGAATGGCGAGGGAACATTTCTTCCTCCTTATTGTATTTTCAAAAGAAAAAACATAAAACATGAGTTTTTTAGATGAGATGCCACCTGGAGCATAAATTAAAATGTCGCCACAGTCTGCTTACGTAAATTCTGATATATTTTTTGGATTGGATAAAAAATCATTTCACTCCTAGGAAACCGATAGGCAAAGTATTGCTTGTTATTGATGGTTACGCACCATACTAGCAGTCTTGAAATGTCAGAGTATGCTGAGGAGAACGATATAATTCTATAGTGTCTGCCACCTCATACTACTCACTGGCTGAAGACTCTTGACCGTCCTTTTTTTAAGACCGTTCTTTTTCTAAGACCGTTCTCTTTTTAATTACTATGCTGTTTGCTACAATTTTCTGAAGAATAATCCTTCCAGAAAAATAAACAGGCTTCAGTTTGGTAATTTACTTAATTCTGCTCGGTTAAAATCGGCAAATGCTAAAAATGGCATCAGTGGTTTTCGGGCATGTGGAATAATCCCTTTTAACCCTGATGTGATACCACATTATGCTTATTTATCAGAAGACGGTGTTGAACCTGAAATTAGTGTGGATTTAGCACAAACACCTGCAGTAGACAATGGGGAAACTCAGTTGACGGAATCTCGTTCTGCAGTAAAAAATACAGTTCCTGAAGTTGATCCTGCTGTTCCAAGCACATCTAAGCAAAACACTTCTGAAAGTTTCACGCCTACAAAACTTCTGAAGCAAATATCTCCCTTACCAAACGTGAACAAAGAAAAGCCACCAAAAAGAAAGTCCGAAACTCTTGCCACCATTTTAAAAGTAAAGAAGAAGAAAGAAGAAAAACTTGAGAAGAAAAAAATAAGAGACAAAAAGCAGAAAAAAATTGGTTTAAAAAAGGATTTTGCGAAAAGCAAGAAACCAACGCAAACGAAGAAAAAGAAAGTAGTAAAAAAGGTTCAATATTCGTCCTCATCAAACTCTGATATAAATATAAACATTCCAGAAACAAGTGATGACGAAGATGACTATGTAGAAGATTGGAATGAAAACGAATGTGTGGGATGCGGTGAATATTACAATGAGACAAAACAAAAAGTAGATTGGATACAGTGTGTATCGTGTTTGCGTTGGCTTCACGAAGGATGTTCACGGTTTGAAGTAACATACGATTATTGTGAGAAGAAATTGCATAGCAAGAAATGGTGACTGCAAAACAGTCTTAACTCCTAGTGTATAAAAACATTTTCATGCAGTGTTTGAATTCAATAAGAATTCAAGAAATAACTTTAACATCTTAAGTTTGATACATAATAAAAGTCAAATAGCAATACATGTAAACTTAATATTAAGTAATTTACTTGTAAGTAAGTTAATTTGATTCTCATGTAATGAAAATAAACACTTATAAATATAATACATGTGCAATTATTTCATTATTTTACTGTGGTCCGTCCCTCCTATTCAAATGGTCCATCTCACCCGGACTACTTCGGGTGAGATGGGCCGCCTAGCAAAAGTTTTAAAAAATCATAACAGGAATTCCTTTAAAGATATGAACTTCTACTTTAGTATTTTTTATAAGAAACGTCATACACTATATGCATATACAATGAAAAGTAAAATATATGTAAATGTACAGGTTTTAGAGAACGAAGAAAAAACATGGTCCATCTCTCCCGGACTTACCCTATATCATTTTCAAGACATTCATATAATATTTATTTAAATTAGAAAGCAAACAGACGACAGGCAGATATACGAATCGAAGTAGTTCTCACTAAAATATTTTCCTGGAATGTGTTAAAAAGGCACAACACAATTCAAAACACATTTCCAGAAATTTCCAATTATATCCTCAAATATATATTTGAATATTTCTGCGTGTCTCTGTAAACCAAACATCATTTCTAGTCATACCATGTTCATTAGAAAAAAAAGGATTTTATGCATAAGAATAATATATGTCAATTTTCTTTGTCTTTTGTGTATTAAAAATATATTCAAATAGTCTTATTTCTCATAGAACATAATGATGTGGACTTCCTTTTTAAGCCCCTCTAAACACAAACCAATCATGCTACTTATACTATTCTCAATAAGGAACATGCCATAGCTGACTTAAATTTCTCTTTCTTTCTTTCTTTCTTTCTTTTTTTTTTTTTTTTTTTTTTTTTAAGCGTTAAAAAGACATAAAACAACTGAAGTTACATTTCCATTAATTTTCAGTCATATTCTCTGATTCTAGAAATACTTATTGTGCCACCCTGTAAAAAAATGATAAATGCCGATCATACCACTTCTATAGAAAACGTTATTTTGTGCATATGAATAATATACATTAATTTCAAAACAACTAGACAGATAAATCGGTCATCAAACACTATTTAAGTGTGTTGGGAAGCTTCAAAATTTGTCTTCTGAATAAGAAAACTAAGAATAATCTTTTAAGTTGCCAACAGGAAACTGAAATCTTGTAGTAACTTTTACAATCAAATAGCACAGCAGCATATAACAACAGCGCATTTTTGCAGATTAAATCATTTCTTTGCATACAATTTTTCTGAAATTATAAAAAAGAAAAAAAAAAAAAAATTTCGCATAAACAGAGTTACATTTAGGACGAGACGCGTTACTTTTATTATTATTATTATTATATGTTACTGGACTACCTGCTTTGTTCAAGTCTGCCTTGCAGTAAAAAATGATTTTACCCCAAGAAGAAAAAAAAATATCCTCCTAGTAAAATAAATAAGAAATCTTAGCAATTTTAAAAGTAAAATGTTAATGAGAAATATTTATTCAGTTTCAACAAAAATTAATAAAGCATAGAAAAAAAAAAAAAAAAAAAAAAAAAAATGGTCAAAATTAAAGGGAAACTTAAACATTCATGAATGCGATTTTCGTATACTATACAGAATAAATATGAATGTCTGCTAACATTGTTGGAGGTTTTACTATGGCTTTTGAAAAAATATCGATCAAAGGTAATTTTTTATTATAGGCTTTTGACGATAAATTCAAATCCGTAAAATGCGGAATTTTCAGGGATGAAGCCGCTATTTCTTTTAATATGCAATTTCGAAAAGTTTTCAATTTCACTGACTTTGTATTAAAAATTCATCTATACAAACTTAAATACGCATATTGTGTAATAGTGGTTCCTAAATGAAAATTTTTTATAAGATCCAGCTAATAAAATCGGAAGCATGAAGTATTTGTCTACTTCTTTATCGTCTTAGATTTCTCGATAAACAAACCACAATCGACGATGCGTTTCTTCTCTCTTTGCACCAATATGGATATGCATCGTATTCTTCGTGATTATGGATTCTTCAGATCAACACATAGATATACATCTCTGACAACCATTCCAAACGGTTTGACCCTAACAACGGTCACGATAATTAGTCACAGATCAGTGCAAAAATACCTTATTTTTCTTTAACAGATGAAATCTAATATTATACTACGTGGAATTGCGTAATTATATACATATATATGTACATATATATATATATATATATATATGTATTTATTTATTTATTATTATTATTATTATTATTATTGGCGTAATAATTAAGAAGTATTTGTATAAAAAAGCTCCATAATCAGCACTGAAAATTATGTAATATCATTAACTTCTATTAAAAATTATATATATATATATATAATTATTGAAAAAAGTACTGAATACGAACTCCCTCTGTGTGTGGTTTTTGTGAACTACGAAAATGTTTTTGACTCTGAATCATCACTAGCAGTTATGGATGCATTAAGGAATACTAATGTTATTCAGGATATATTCACCTTAATGTAAACTTACATAAAGAAACAACAGCCAAGTTAAAACTCCACAAAATGAGTAATGAATTTAAAATTAGAAAGGGTATAAGACTAGGGCGACACAATTTTACCCAAACTCTTCAATGCATTACTTCAAGAAGTTTTTAAAAAATTAAATTGGGAACATAAAGGCATAAAAATTGATGGAGAGTTAATCATTTGAGATTTGCGGATGATATCATACTGCTTGCCTCCTCATTTGAGGATTTGCAAGAAATGCTTCAAGAATTAAAGAAAGAAAGAAAGCTCGTCGGATTAAAAATGAACCTCAGCAAGACAAAAGTGATGTCAAATTCCTCTGTTTCTCCACTGACGATCACTGTTGATAAGGATGAATTAAAAACCGTATGCAGTTAAACTTATCTGAAACAAGTATTTATGATGAACGGGAGCATCATGGAAGAAATTAACAACCTAGTTAAACTTGTATGGAGAGCATTCGGAAGAGATAGTGCTGTATTTAAAAGCAACCTCCCAATTTGTTTGAAAGGAAAAGTGTTTGATAAGTGCATTTTATTTCTTAAAACTTATGCTTCAGAAACTTGAACATTAACATGTAGAGCTATACAAAAATCTTCAAACAACCCAAGGAAGCATGGAAAGATGCATGTTAGAATTCACCCGAAAAGAAAGAAGGCGAAACACTTGGATTAGAAAACAAACCAAAGTTACTGATGTTATTTCTAGAGTCAAGAAGTTAAAATGGCGCTGGGCTGGGCACCTTGCAAAAAGAATTGATGATAGATGGACAAATTCTCTTTTGGATACCAAGAGATAAGAAAAGATCGAGGAAGAGACTATTGCGTCGTTGGAGAGATGAAATTGTGAAGTCCGGACGAGAAGAATTGCTGAAAACAGGGCAGTTTGGAATCACACAGGAGAGTCCTTCATCGTGCAGTGGATTGATAAATGAAGTAGAAGATGAAGTTGATGATGATGATGATGATGATGATGATAATGACGATGATGATGATGATGATGATATATATATTAACTTTATATCAGAATTAATTATTATATATATATATATATATATATATATATATATATATATATATATATATATATATATATATATATATATACTAGTATGTAACCCCGCCAAAAATGACGAAATCAATTAAGGTAGTGAATCAACGAATGATTTGCCTGCTTCGCTGGACACTATATTTAAAGGGACTAATATGCAAGTTGTAGCTGACGGGACTAATGTGCAAGTTGCAGCGAACGAACAAACTATTTCTTTTAACGAAAATACCTACTAACCCAGGACGATAGGTCTAATATAACGTATCATATTATACATCGTAATATAACTCAGTACTTATTTCGCTTCCTTCTTCGACTCGTTTTAATAAGTATTTTTTATATGCATGCCCCCTCCCTCAAAAAATAAAAATAAAAATAAAAATAAAAATAAATATATATATATATATATATATATATATATATATATGTATGTATATGCATATATATATATATATATATATATATATATATAACAAGAACTGGTAAATTTTTTTTGGCAACAATCATAAATTTAAATGTCCAATTTTGAAATCATTTTCATATTTTAATTAATTCTAAAATAATCAAAATTTCAAGCAAATAAGGTATCAAATGAAAGGTACCATGTTTGTAACGAAGTAACCTTAGGTACCTTATTTGTAACCTTATTTATTTTAACTAATTTGATAAATATGACGTCACAATCAACTGTTTGTTTATATCAGATAAGTACATTATCATGATTGCAAGAAAATGATGTAATAACTATTAGCCCATAATTTTTATGATTGAATTTTATATTATATTCTAATTTTATCCTCCATGGGTATTTTAGAATTGAGATGGTAGTTATAAACTTTCGTTGAAATCTTTTTACATATTGAGATTAACGGAAAAGTGCAAGCCCAAAAAATGGTCAGTTTTGAAAGATCTTTCTAATGATGTAACATTAATGCAGATTAATAAAAAAGTAAATAAATAAAAATAAAAATACATAGTTTTTCTAAGGGGGAAAAAGGCTACCAAAACTCTCTGTTTTGAAGCGGTCTAAACCGGAATCGTTCTTGACAGAAGAAGGTCATTATTATTATTATAATACATGCAATATTAAGAAAAGCGTTAGTGAAACAAATACCCAATGGAGTACCTTTAATCATTAAAAATAAATAAATAATAAATAAATAATAAATAAATAATGAAATAAATAGAAACATTGCTATCATTTATATAAAATATTCTCAAATATACAAGACCTAGTTAAATCTATCCAATAGTTCCTATCACAGTAGAATATCGTACAAATATCATAATAATTTTTTTTTACACCCACATCATAATAATATCATTATGCGAATTACTTCCAAATAAATTTTCAAAATGAAAAGTGTTAACAAAGCATATTTTAGAATTGTATATCTTAATTAATTTTCTTAAATTAGATAACTCTTAGATTTTGTAATAGACTATTATGCAAAATTCAGTGTGGTCGTATAGCATATGATGAAGATGGTTTTTATTTTACCTGTCTGAAGAGATTAGCACTCTGGTTCTAAGAAAAATATTTTTTTTATAAAAACAGCGTATGTTCCGGAGTTATTTTCGTATGTTGAGTTACGTAATCAAAAGCACTTTATTTTCTCAACATGTTCATTAATATATCAAACAGAGAACAAATTACAATTTTTATCTATATAATCCATTTTTACAGTTCGTATTATCTTATTGTTCCAAGAATTTATATATTTTTCTTTTATTATCTTTATTGCCTTAGAGGAAAAAATTCCCAAAAACTAAACTTCAAAAATGATCCATTAATGCGAGCTTAGACGCTGTTTGCATTTTGTTGCTTAAAGAAAGTTATTTCAAAAATTCATCCATTTTTCCAAAGATATCCAGAAAATAATATCTTATAACCACACACTATGAAAAGAAAAACAAAACAAAACAAAACATTTATAAAATGATTGTTTTTAGATGTTTCTTCCTTTGTATCATTTGTCATGCAAATCGATTTATGTACTCTGATAAATGTGATTTCACCAGCTATCATAATTCAAATGCATAAGATCGTATGCAAATGGAACAATCTCAGCGAAAGTTTTGAATTTAATTTTACGCCTGAAAAGATTTCCTATTCATAACAGTAAGTTCTCGTATGAACAAATTATTTAATCTTGGGATAACGTTTTATGATGCTTTGCATTAACTATTTTTGATAGTTTGCATTAACTATTTGTGTCGGTTCACATCAAAGGAAAAATAATAATAATAAGGATGATAATGATAATTTCCTGTTCTTGATGATCATAAATTGGTAAAAGTTAATCCCTGTATAAAGGTAAAAATTAAAGAAATAAAATTTTATAATTATTTATTTGCGAACATTTTCGAATGGAAAGAGGGAAGTGGGAGTATAATGCATACCCAAACCTGCTGCACAGAAAACTCAGCCTGCGATTTGAAAAAAGAAGAAACCTCAGCCAGTCGAGCATTATTTTGCACTATTTTCTCCATAAAAAATCTCTTTTTACCACTAAAATTAATTTAAATTCTTTAAAACATGCTAGGTGCATAAAAATGATATATTTCATGCTAATATATGGTTTAAGAAGAGATAAATTGTAAAACAAAAACAATTTCAGTTCATTCTCTCTTTTTATTGTTGCGGTTAAAAATGTCACCAACTCTCGAGCTAGAAATTTTAAGCATGTTAACATTAATATATGTATATATATAATCTTTTTTATGGAGCTCTGTAAAAATAATAATAATAATAATAAAATAAAAAATGTAATTTTACGTCATTAAATTTATTCAAAAACGTATACAATCAATAAAATAGTCATTTTAATTTGCCAGGGTCTACCATGAATCGAACCATATGATACGCATAAGAGGCAAGATCGTTACTAATAGACCAAAGATCTAGGTACCATGTTGTTATTTTAGTAATTCTCTTCATGAAATGTTAATATTTTTCAGGAATACTTGTCAATTACTACGTAACACTACAACGCACAGATTCATCGGCTAATGCTAAAGTTCTCGTATCCTACGAGCATAAACCTGATTCGATTCCTGTTTGGACAAACGCAATTTTATGTTAGGTGGTACATTTTTTTATTTAACTATTTTTTTTTTTTTCGAAAATTTTCAACTTTTTAAAATTGTATCTTTATAATTGTATGAGTTTTTGTACCGTGCTCCTTAAAAATTTAATCTCGCGTTTATTCACAACACACATACATTTACATCATAAACAGTTGGTGATACCTTTTACTCTCACAATGTAATGTATTCTAGATATTTTTATTTTTCTAAAAAATAAAAAAATTCAAAATTACATATAAATTTTAAGAAAAACGCACTTTTATGTATCTCATACATTAAGCAAGCAAGATTTGTATGCATATACACTAAGAAAAAAAAAAAAAAAAAGCCGCAATTGAATATTTTTCTTTTCTCTTCCTGCAACAGCCAATTTTACCGTTTAAAAAAGCAAATTTTCGCACAGATTTTATTATGTCGTCTTCCACGTGCACTTTAGTATTGAGCCCAGTGTTCAAAACAATATTCAATTGTCAGCAAAATTTTAGTTTTAGAAGGTATTTCAAAAATGGCAAAGATAAGGCCATTAACGATGCCACAAAAAGTAATAATTTTAGAATGAAAGTCAAAAATATTTTAATACGGGAGATCAGTGGCAGATCCAGAACTTGACTTTTGGGGGGGGGGGGGGGGGGCTAAAATTTTTCAAAGTGTTATTCTAGATCAATAAAAAATTTACAATTGCAATATTCAATTGTGAATGTCAGTGTTTGGGGGGGGGGGGCTTCAGCCCCCTAGCCCCCCCTTAAATCCGCCACTGCGGGAGATGGCTAATTAATTAGATGTTAACGAAATACTGGTAAGATGGTTTGTAGGAAAATATAAAATTATTTGGCTGTTTAAACTAGAAATTTGGTTTTAGGCACCCACGTTGTTCATTCAAGCGAGATGGCCGCAAGTTAAAAAGCAAATCTTTAAAAAATCGATTTATATCAAGTCCAAAACTTAGAAAAGATTTAAAAAAAAAAAAAAAGCATTTAACAAAAAAAATTCTTAAAAAACTGTGCAGTAACAATTAAACAAAGCGGGTTCAAAACCAGAAGATCTGCAGAAAAAGCCATTATTAAGGGTGAGAATTAATAGTAACAAGTCTTCAGATGACCAAAAGATACAAAAAATAAAAATAAACAGTAAACTATTGGACTGAACAGGTTTTCTCTGATGAGTCAAGTTTAGTTTATGTCGAGATGATGAATAAAGTTTGTAGGACCGCGAAAAGGTGACCGACTTAAAGAAAACTGCTCTGTTAAAACAGTGACATATTCTCCATACATTACGGTACGGAGGTGCATAATTTTTCAAAGCCTCGAGCAAATTTTCATGCTCAAGGGATCCATTAACTAGAAATAAAACACGGCCATTATAAAATTGCCGCCTGACTGACTATTTTGTAGGTATCTCAAACTTTTCCGCAAACACACTTTCAAGATGATAATGCACTTTGCAACAGAGTGTCTGTGATACGTTTATTTGATTAAAATCATAAAATTATTTACACTGCAAAAAAAGAAACTGTTAAAAGTACAGGAAAAATCTGGCAGCTGGGGTGCCAGTATTTCTCCGTCATACATACAGTTTAAAACCGTAAAATTGTATCACTGACATATATTTTACACAGGAATCCTGTAAATCAAACAGGTTTTTTGTTAAAAGTACAGTTTTGTCCTATATATTTGACGGAGAAATACTGGCACCCCAGCTGCCAGATTTTTCCTGTACTTTTAACAGTTTTTTTTTTTTTTTTTTTAGGTGTATACATTTCCATGAATACCTATCATTCTGTACGTAATCACAATTTTTTTTCTTTTTACTTTAAGGTAAATACCACAAAAAATATCGTAGAATTTCTTCTTTACCAGACCTGCAAATATTACTAATCTCAATCCGCTCGAGAATGTTCAGTCTATAAAAAGGCGAGCGGAGAGGAGAGAGAATTCGAAATTTGCAGCCTACAACTCTGCAAGAACTACAAAAAATTACTTATGATATTTGGCTCAGTGAAATTTCTGAGATTTATATTAAAACATTGTATAATACTATGCCATTGCGCATTAAAGCAGTAATTCCATATAAAGGTAGAATTACTCAATGCAGTATACATATTTTTATTAAATAATTGTTTAGAACTAACAAATAAGTAGTTTTATTTCATATATTACAATATAACTTATTTATTTCATATAATAAATCGCAATAGAATACAAAGTATAGGTTCATTATATTACATTTAAAAAGAAAATTTTAGGTAGATTTTCATTAAGTACTATAAAGCGAATTACTAAGTCAAAAATGTACATCCCGTTGGTAATATGCAAACATGACAGTTGTATTTGTTTTTAACATCAGTTTTGAAGTTATTACAAATGAAAAAGATATAAATCAATTTTTCTGCAGTGAGGCTTTTTTTTCCTTAGTGTGTGTATATATATATACAATATATATATATATATATATATATGTATGTATGTATGTATGTATGTATGTATGTATATTTCACTGTTCTCAAAATCTGTCCAATGAAGACTGTGCGATTCATGGTGTAAACAGAGATAGAAAACATGAAATTAACTTACGTTTTTCCCAGAAAAATTAAAATTATTTAATTATTTAAGAAATGTAAATATGAATTTTGGCACTGTATCCATACGCGCATATTTTTGTACAAATCAGAACATTTTTTTCAAATATAATTATACAAATCTTCCAGATTTATTATAATAACTTTATACTAAAAACTTTATAAGTTCTGTATATTTATTTAAATTTTATTTTAAGTGTTATGTTCGAAAACAGGAAGAACTATTTTTTCTGATAAAGAGTTTAGAATTGGCGGTATTAAATATTATTTTATCATTTAATGTTGTAATCATGCAGGAATATATGTAAAATATACTTTTACTGTTCTATAAATACCAAATTTTTACTTTTAGCACGTTTATTTTTTAATTAATTGAGAAACATTTATTTTAACATCAAAACAATCAAAACAAAATAAAACAAACAAATGAAAGATGAATCATTCACGGGAGTCATTCATTTGAAAAAATATCATTGACATTGTTCCATGGCTTTTGTTTTAATGATTATTATACGTAAAAAATGTTTAGGAGATTTCGTAATATTATTTTAATGCGACAGAAATGGGATTTTGACAAAAATATGAAATTAACTGCCAAGCTGGTGTTAATTATCCAATCCTATTTGAAGGCTACAATACAATCACGTTTCTAATGGACAATATTCCTGTGACGTCACCGTAGGTAAAATCGCCGAACACGTGGCCGATATTTTATAAACAAATTAGATTCAAGATGCCATTTTATTGTTACGCATAACATTTTCCTAAATATTTCTCCAGTGAAACTTAATAATAATGTTCAAACAAGAACAAAAGAGAAATGTAAACAACTGAATCGAATGATAAAGTTAAGACTATTCCCTATCGTAAAATTGCAGAACATTTTATGTATACACACACACACACACATATATATATATATAATGAATAAAAGATTAATAAGAACATTTTATGCACACACACATATATACAGTCATCAAAGCTTAAATAATTAGAATTTCAATCACTTTAATAACGGAATTTATGAAATGGAACATCCATTTAAATTTGTTAACATCGCCACAGTTCACATGGTAACTTTTAATATTACATATGTTGATTAACATTAAAGTATATTACTAAAACTGGATTAAAAACAAAACAAAGGTATCACTATATCACTCTTACTTCAATTTCATATAATCTGTAACTCTTATAAATAATATTGCAAGATAAAAATTTGCAGGCGACAATGCTTTGTTATGGTAGAGTTGAGGATTGTTTCCCTACCCAGCTGATATTCTTGTAGCCTCGGACCCAAAGTGGGAATATGGTCCATTGGCTGGAATCCCATATGCTATTTCCTTTGCAAGTGCATAAGAATTTTTCATAAGGAAATGGCAACCGATGAATGGCAACCGAACCAACCTTCGCTTTTCAGCAAAGGATGTAAACAACAAAATAAAATAACAAATATTATATTATTAAATTTTGTTATTTTTCCTTTTCAGGTTTATTTAATGACGTTTTTACTTTCTAGGTTTTACTTTTCAGATGGTATTTTATTTTTTTAGGTATTTACATTTTCTTTTTTACATTCTACTGCATGCTTAGCGTTGTATTCGTTTCATCTTAAGAATATCAATTTAAACTTTTTGATTAATAAAAACTCAA
Source organism: Salticus scenicus (assembly GCA_963930645.1). NCBI lineage: Eukaryota > Metazoa > Arthropoda > Arachnida > Araneae > Salticidae > Salticus > Salticus scenicus. The sequence goes on from OZ005654.1 coordinate 322,246,740, forward strand.
TTTTAAATTTTAAGAGAAAGTTGATTTTGATTTTGTTGCATGTTACTTGATGTCACATAATAGTGTTTGAGAGTTTTTAAAATGAACATATTTGATGTCTAATTTTCGAATTGAGTTTAGTAGCGTATTAAAATTTGAAAAAAGTATATGATGTTTTACAACGTAACGTAATTTCGTTTCGTGGCGTGTTTCGTTATATATAATTGCAGTGTTAAATATCGCGTGTTTTATTTTACATAATACCTAGAAGGAGACCAATAAAAAGACTTTTTCACTTTTTACGATAACTAACTGTCGAAGCGAGCTAGTATTTTATAATTTATGCTTTTAACAGGAAATTTAAATAAATAAATAAATATATATATATATATATATATATGTGTGTATATATATATATATATATATATATATATATATATGTGTGTGTATATATATATATATATATATATATATTATGCGTTAGTATATTTCATTTCTGTTAAAAGATAATACTTTTCTATAGAAAAATATCAGCAAAAGAATAATTAACAGGAAAAAAAATTGAATAATAATTTAAAATTACTATTTATAAATAAATCATTTAAATACATTTTAAAGGAAATAAAGTAATATTTACACCCAGTGGAACTTGGAACAGATATAAATTGAAATTAAGTAAGCATGTGAGAATTTCCTCTGTAGATTCCTTACACATTTAATAATGTTAGTTATATTTTAATAATGGTACAAAAATAGTAAATGTAGTGTTTATGGGTATTTTATAGTGTCTGAAAATGTCTTTTGATTGGGCATTGATTGAACAGGGAGTAAGTATTTTTCTTTAACATTTTGCATTTAAATTGAACATAATACTTAATACAAATTATGTATTTATATTTTATTTTCAGCAAGGTATTCGATAATTAAAATTATATTATAACACATATTATTTGAAAAATATATTTATTTTAAAACATATTCTGAATCTGTATTTCAGAATTAAATATTATTTAATTTAAAAATATAAATTGATAATGAGAAGAATGAATAAAATAAATAAAATGTGAAACGTTTCCTTTTTTAAAGCATTAAATATAATTAACCTTCTAAAAATGATGTTTACAAATTTATTAATATATATAAACTGAAAATCATGTTTTTTCCAAATATTATTATAAAAACTTTTATTTTGTCTTATATAAATATAATATGCGCGCTTAAAACAAAATTTAAAAATAAATGAATTTCTTTATTTTTTAAAAAATAAATGTAACGGAATTTCTAAGAATCTAAATAAAAGTATTTGTTAATAAATAACTAGAAAACCATGTTTATCCTAATCCTTATAACAAAGATTTTCATTTTATATTACGAAAACTTTTTTTTTCTCTTTTCCTTAAAAAAAATTAAAGAAGTTTTAAATTGTTGATTAAATATATATATGAATGAAGGATTTTTAAAACCAGTCTTGCAAATCACTATCTTAAAGCTATTAACTATTGCATAAACATATGCATTGAAAGAATTAACAGTATTAAATATGATATATTAACACTTCTCAAAAATTATTTAAATTTAAAATAATAATAATAAAATTAAAGATTTTCATTATTTTTGATAAATTTTAAAAAGGTTTTTTCTGACTGGATTTTTAAAATTTTCTCTCAATTTTATATTGTTAAGGTTGCCCAAAACGTTCTAAATGTATTTAGACATTACTTTGTAGATTTATAATTAAGTTAATTTTCCAGTGATATTTTTATTTCCGAATGATAAAATTTCATGCAAGTTTTTAATATTCAAACATAAAAATACTTTTTTACATTAATTTATAAACGAATTCAGATAGTAAATCTTAAACATTTTTGGAATATATTGCCAAATTATAATAATGTGAATGCTAGTAAAAAAATATAAAAAAATCAGTTAACATGGAACATTTAAAAAAATTAAAAAAAAAAAAAAAATCAATTTTTTTTTTCTAAATTAATTTTTTTTTTCAAGAGTTTTAATATGACTAATATTAATGCATTTCAGTGCAGACGTATGCAACATTTCATAACTGTAATAGAATAACTAAGAAAAAGTGATTTATAGCCTTCTATTATCCCCTTAAAAGATTAAATATAACAAGTATTCTAAGAATTGATATTAAAGAATTTATTTCTCAGAAAAACCACACCATTTACTGAATAGAAAACAGGAACTTTTTCACTCTATTTAAGTTTGTGATGTATATTTATTCACACATGGAATGGATTGATCTCATTTGATCGATTGCTGAACTCTACTGATACTAAACCTGTCAAAGTGTCAAAGTCTTCAAAATAAACACTATATTTTTTCATGTTTTCCATTGAAATCTATTTTAAGTAGATGCAAATACTTTAATACATAAAGGAAAAATTCAGTACTAATTTTGAATACATGCATCCTCGCACTAATCTATTTTTAATCCCAGCCGTCGTTTTCGATGATACTCTCGTTTAAGCAACGAAAAGCAGGAAGTTACATTATCTTTATATGTTTAACCCTTTTCAGTTGAGCTTTCCGATACGAATGACTGATTTTAACGAGAAGATAGTGATGTCACATTGCGAAAAAGTGACATCTTTTATCATTTGTAAGCAAGACGAAAGCTAGTGAGAGCAATTGTTTTTTATTTATTATAAAAGATTAAGTTAGGAACTATTTTGTGCGTTTGATGTTGAAAAAAATCAGTTCTATCGGCTTAGAGAAATCAGGTGGTTTTAACTAATCTTAGCCAATATCTTAACCAATACCTAATCCTTTTTGGTAAATTAAATAATACATAAATTAAATAAAATTCTAAAACACGCGTTTAATTTCGAAAGATACTAAAATTTCCAAATCAGCCGATGTAGATAATGTGCATGTATGATTCTTTTTGCTCAATCATGCGATAGAAAGTGAGTTGTATTTCTAAAACAAATTTTGAAGTGGAATTAGTGTCCCAGTGTTCAAAAGACCCCTATCCGTAATCCGTTACTGCTTGAGCATGTATTGTCATCGGAGTTATAAATATATGCAAAATTTCAGCTCAATCCGAAAATACAATGTGGGTGAAAATTCATTTCTTATAGACTCATACACATAAACAAAATATTTAAACATAAACAAAATACAAACTTAAATAAAAATCTATAAAAAATATTTTTGTTTCCGTGCGAATTGTATTTGTTTGATCTCCAGTTTCTGATGGATTTACATGTTTTGAGATGTCCAGAACACGATTTGATCATCTGTAGATAATGTTTGTCGGTCTACGTGTCTGTATATGTTTATGCCACCAAAATTTTATGGGTGCTATGTCTAATTAAACAATGGACGGAATTCTAGAAATATGTATTTGGACTTCGATATAAATTTGTGATGATTACATTTTGAGATAGAGCATACTCCCGATTATCCTCAGAATTGTGTGGTACTGGTTCTGCTGATAATACAAATCGTGGATAAACCCCAAAAAGGCTGTAACTGAGAGGTAAATGAGATTAAAAAATAAATAAATACTCGAACTCAAAAATGCAAATGTATTGCATATAAAACATTATACAAACAATTCAAATATTCACAATATAGGAAAACTATTTATATTTTATGTACTATAGGATGTAACAACAATAAACAAAAGAGTATATTTAAGAGGACACCAAGGTACAATCTGTAAATGGATTTATGTATTAAATTAAACAATACCGCAGACATGCCAATATTTTAATTTATTCCGGAGCATTGAAAATACCACGTTATTTGTACGAAAATTTTTCCAGTATGTAATTACGATTAAAGAAAAGGAAAAATACCCTTCAAGAAACATGGTGTGAGAATAATTCGGGTACTAACAACGCTTCAGAATAAATTTAAATGTTAGCATGTCTAGTAACGCACTGTAATGTATAAAAAATAAAACAAAAGAAACATAATTCCTTATATTTATATTTTTTCTTTAAACAAAAAGAAATCATTTATTTTTGTTCCTTGTTGTGAAAACCATTTCTTTTGACCCTGTCCTTTTCCTGCATCCTCGAATAATCAGCAACACGCTTAATCCGCTTGCGGATAATCGGGAGCATACTATATATATTCCTATAGTTGGTGGTACTATGCTGAAAATTCCCCTATTTACATTAAGGGCCCTCTTCACTCACCGCCGCCGGAAGCCGAAACTAATGTTATTCAATGGGAAATTTTTCTTTACAAATAACTTCTTAACTAATACATATTTTTAAATTCGGTTTTCACATTCTGAAAGTTCCCAGCTGTTAAATTGACGCACCTTTTCTAAAATATTATTTTTTTAATTTTTTATATTTTATATTGAAGCTTCAAAATACGAATTTTCAATATGTGAAATTTTTTCATTTTGCAATTTCGAAATAAAATATTAAAAATTCAAAAATCACATTTTTAAAAAAGGTCCGTCAGTTTAACAGTTAGGAATTTTCTGAATGTGAAAACAGAATTTAAAAATGTGTATTAGTTAATAAGTTATTTGTAAAGAAAATTTCCCCATTGAATAACATTGGCTCGGGCTTCCGGCGACGGTGAGTGAAGAGGGCCGTTAAGGTATACGCTTCTTCTATAGGTGCACACAAAACTGATATATGATAAGGTAATTACGATTAACTCTGCTTATTTAATTTCGGCGCATATTGGCTGAGAAGTAGCTCTGCGATATTTTAATTTTCTCCATTTACTGGAAAACTATTTCAAACCTATAAAAACGCAGCAAATTTAATACGCAAAACTGATATTTGGGACAATTATGCGGATTCAATTGCGGGTAAATCGGCTGATAAGTGGCTGCGCAATTATTTATTTTCTACAAGCTTTTAGAGGACTAAATTTCAGCATCTATTGTTTAAATTGCATCATACTGCATATTAAAATTTTTAATGTAAGAAATTATGCTGATTCGGTTATTAAACAAGCTAATAGGTAGATGGAACTGTTTTACAGAAAGATATAAAAGAAAATTGTATAATGTCTGCAGCGTAATAGCTTTTGCTTGTTTTTATAATAATAATATAAAGAAAAAAAAAAAAAATGCGCGTGGGAGGAAATGATGTTTACATAATTAAATGGTTAGTGTCAACTACGGTTTCTGACCATTTGCAACACTAAAATTTAATAAAAAGAAAAGGCCATTATTGAGAAATGCATTTCCCTCTTAAAGTATTCTTTTATAATATTAATATTTTTTAATACATAAATATTTATCTAACATATTTTATTCGTTCTTCCTAAATATTTTTTATTATTATTATTATTTATTTTGTATCAAGACAAATACAGAAAAACCTTTTAAAGTTTTTGACAGCTTTTGTAAACTTTCATTTTTTTTTTTTTCCGTACTTATCTACATGGTTTTAATTATTATGCATATATATATTTTTTCCAAGAAAAAAAAAAAAACTTTGTTAAGCTAAATAATTTCGATCGTAATGTCATAATAATACCATTAAGTGAATACTAGTACTATTACTATTGACAATAATAATAATAATAAAAGCGTTTAAAAAATTAATTTAGTGAAAAAAGTTTTGTTGTAGATTTTCAAAATGGATTAACTAGATGTATAGGATAGCTAAATTACTCAGCCTGTAGATATACAGACAAGTTTTTTATTTTTAATTGCATCTGAACATATTCTAAGTGATTGATTACGAAAATTTTTAGAACAGTTTTATATGAACATTATTTAAACTAATAAATTACTTTTAAAGGAATGTTTTTTTTTTTTAAATATGAAATAGAACAATCGCCCCTAAATTCATAGGCTTGTAAAAATTACCTAAAAAATCCGTTTTTTTTTTTTTTTTTTTTTTGTGTGTGTGTGTGCGCGTGTGTGTAAAAGAAATTAAATGGTAAGTACGCAATTTCCAGCCACAAACATTCTCTAACAAACTTTGAAAACATAAAATCAACTTTATTTATTTAGAATAAAATTACGAACTTCAGATAATTACAAACAATTGAATGTGATATGCATAAATTATTTAGTACTTCCCTGTAAAAGAACTATTAGTAATATACTCGTACCATTTTTCAAAAATACAATATTTTTAATAATAAAAGTCCAAGTTTATGAAAACTAATGCTGAAAAGGATGTCATAGTTAAAACAATGTATTTGAAAAAAGAAAGTACATTTTTATCCATGGTTTCCATTCGTGCATTTCAATTGAATAAAAAATGAAAAAAGATAATTTAACAGAAAAATTTACATCACAAACGCAACAATGTATTGAGATAATGAAGACAAAAATTTTATCCTTATATTGCATGGTTTATGGAAAATTTGTTAATTGATTCTAATAATAAATCAAACATATACAAGTTCATTGGTTCATTTCTGGAGATTCTAAAAAGTATTTCAGTGTAGTGTATAGAATTGTTACCATTGCAGAAAAAGAGCTTGAATAACGAAGTAATTCCTTAGAATTTATTCATACATAAAAAAAAAAAAAAAAATACATTATACAAAACAACATCTATTTTTAGAATATATAGCTTTTATTGCGATACGAAAATTAAATACGTCAGAGGAAAATAATAATAATAATAAATTTAGTAGGTATGCTTTAACTACGTCACGAGAAATTAATAATATAAATAAGTAAATAGAAACGTTGTTATAAAATTTGAATTAAAGATTACGATGTCATTTTTTAATTATTGGAGACGTTCGGACTTCAAAAAATCTATGTATGTGTGTGTATGTGTGTAAGGATTTAAATGGTAAAACCATTTGTTTTAAATATCAAACCTATGTCTAGTAATTTCAAATGCATGTGTAAAAATCGAACGCTCGGCGGACGCATACCGACTATTATATTAGAAAAGTAATGCGTTATAAATAAGTTTTCTGTTGTTTTAAACAATTTAGCATTACTAAAACTCATTTTAAACAGTTTAAGTTCATAAAATGCAATGTATATTAAATCTATACTTCTTATCTGTGAAACAACATCAGTAGTACACTCATGAAAATCTGTATAGGTCTTGCAGTTATGACTTCAACGAGCCTACCTAATTTAATTTTAATCGACTGTGCAATGTAGACGCTATCGCATTTCAAACAATTTAAGTTTAGAGGCTGTAATGATAAAAAAATTCTTCTGCGTGTCCATGTAAAAGAACTATTTATCATTTACACTCATGAAATTCTATACCATTAGTGTTGACAGGGACTTGTAATATATAGCTACCAACTTTGAGCTCAATCAAATGAAGCGTTTAGACATTTTCGTGTTTATTCGCACACATTCACCTACACATACATAAATAAAAAAAATAGATAAACACAAGTGTATACATCACCTTAAATTAGCAAAAACGAATTCAGGAGATCTCATAACGTATATAGATACGCCAAAATCTCGTTATCTATTCCTGTGATTCTAATACATTTTGTACAATGTGTATGTTTGGAAAATAAAAAGGAATTATCTCAATACAACCTAGAAGAAAAAAAACATTTCGTTTACTTGATTTTGCAACAAAATTAGGATTAATTATATTAAATTAATTTATTAACTAATTACTAACAAAAGAACGAATGTTACGCTTATATTTCAATAAAATTTTCCTTTCTTAAAAATTTGTTTTTTCTTGCAACTTTTCGTTCGATATTTTATGTTTAACTCATTACAAAATTATATTAAAAAAGCAATAATGCTTATGAAATGAAAACATCTTTGACACATGATAGTGAAAAAAAGACAAAATCGAGCTTCGAAATGTGTTTGTATAGTCAAATAGAAAATTCATCTAGTTGTTATTTTTTATTATTTGTTAAGCTTTGATTATGGTTTGATTTTTCCTTTTTAATAAACGTAAAAATTTTACCGAATCTCAGATTTTGTAGACCTAAGGCTTAATACATCCTAAATCTACAATAAATGGTCTAAATTCCATGCTGAATGCAGCGGAAATTTAAAGAAAGTTACTAAATTTTCAACACGGTTTACTCGTTTAATAGCTTTTCAAAACTTGAAAGGAAAGAAAAAAAAATGTACATTTGTTCATGTCTTCCTAATCTGAGATTTCAGTAACGAGCGAGCAGGCACAATGACAAGATTTGTTTAAGAATAAAGTAACAGCGTCACCACATGTCATTGTTATGAGTAAAACGTAAAACTATGTAAATATTTTATGGAAAACCTGTCAAAGTTACACGATAAAACTGAGCTTCATTTGACTTCAGCTACTGCTGCTCTAAAATTTGAAAGTGTTAAGAAATAAATATGTTTTCAAAAGATTTTGTATCTGTAACCATGAGAGAAAAATCTTGTGTTGTGTTCTTTTTTTTTTTTTTTTTTTTTTTGAGTTGTGGAGATTAAGGCTAATTGACTATATTAGGGTCCTAGGCATATGAGTTGATTGTGCTCCATGGGGGGGGGGGTCTTTCAACGGGGTCCTAGCCCGTATTTACGCAAGTTTTGGAGAAAACCATGAAAAACTCAGAACGGCTTGGTCAATGAACGAGAACTGGGATTGAACCTGGCACTTCCCGTTTATTAGCTTTGAGTGTAGAACCGTTCGGTCACTGGTGGGGACCAAGAAAAAATGCATGCGATTTGCATAGAAAATAAATAAACACGAGTAGTATTTGCCAGTTACATTGTTTAACTTTTAAATCCACTTTATCTGTGTAATGACATCATTTTTTTTTCTTTTTTTGAGAAGAAGAAAATTAAAATGTATATATCTTCACAGCTTTACTTTTACAGAATGGCCACACAACACATTCATTCTTTGTAGTCCTGTATATTGTTCAAAAACATCAAAGCTACAGATATATTTTGTAATCAAAATGAAGAAAGAAATCTTGTAAAAGTATCGTTATAAGCCCTATTCGATAGAAAAAAAAAACTATAGAGGTTGCTTCTTTTCATTTAAAAATGTGCATATTTAGCATACTGTCCTGGAAAAAAATAAATAATATATATATATATATATATATATATATAACAGTTCAAGAATGGCAATTTAGCTTTAATTCACATAATGTGTACCAGACTGATTTCCAACACTCAGTTTCCCGGCATCACTATCACAGCACTTCACTTTTTCGACAAGCACGTTTGCCCGACAGCTCACTTTCTCGACAAATATATTTACCGGACAAATCTTTTTTTATTATTTTCATTTTTAAATTTTTCTTACTAAGATAGCGGACTTGTCATCAAAATATAAATAAGCAGTATTGTATGTACAAAATTCTAATTACACACGGAAAAGGTCTTATACATTAAGTTCTATAGCTACAAATTGCTTAAAGTTCGTTTTAGTATGTTTAAAATAAATCATATCGAAAAAGAAAAATGTTGTAAAAAAATAACAGACAGTTTTCAAAATAAAAACTTAACAGTTTTGCTCAACAGGCATACACAGAGACGAAAACACTGAAAATTTGACTTTTGTGTTCTGGCGACTTTAAAATACGACATTATACAAAATTAAACTTCAAAAAAATAGTTTATCGGCCGTATGGGTATGATAAATTAATTTCCATTCCTTCGTAGTTTTCGCCAACAAGGTAAAATGTGGTAAAGCAGTTACATCAGTTATATCCGGCAGAAAAAATGCCTCCGTTTAATTTTGGCTATACAAATATTATGTATACGTCATAGATACATCACAATGGGGGCTTAAATTTAGTCCTATATAAAAAACACATTAGGCAATCTGAAATGCAGTTCGAGAAATTTCCAAATATAAACCTGATATATTCAAGTTCTTTTGAGTAGTCTTTTAAATGGATTGAGCATAAATTTCACACTACGTTCGATGCGAAACATGCTTTAATGTATAGACAAAATATACGTTCATTTAATTTTGTTTAACAGCCGATAGATGTTAATCTGTACCAACCGGATATTTCGCCCTTAGACATAATATATTTGACTTCTCTTGGATGTCCCTGTACACGAACGATTTGCTTTAAACATTTGCAACGAACAGTTTAATGTAGCATCACTATTCACTATATGTGACAGATTTAAACTACTGAGTTTGGACTTCTTGCTACTATTCGTTATTGACACACAATAATCGACACACAACCCAGCCGCTAAAAACCACTTTTAGGGAATCTCAAAACATTTAAATATAACAGAAACTGAATTTCGAAAATTTGGCTCAAAAACGATACTTTCTCTACCGTATATGGGTGAGAGAAAGTAAAAAAAAATAATATTAATTAATTAATTAATTAATTAATTAATTAAAACTATAGATTACGATACAAGAAACGCATAGACACGTTTTCAGGGGAAACTGTACTCATAAGAATGCAGATTTTTTTTTTAATTGTTTTAGTTCGGATATATTTAGTTAAGTTCTTTCCTCACATTTTATGCTTTTTTTTTTTACTTTGTTATTTATTTTATTTGTGTATTTACCTTTAACTTTAAACGCTCCTTTCCCGGAAATAAACTTTTTTTTTTTTTTTTTTGGGGGGGGGGGGATTTTGATGCATGGACACATGTTTTTCCTTTTCATTGTTTTTAATGATTTCCTATTTAGAAATTTTAACTGTAACTGTAAAAAGCAACTCAACTCTTCTCTCCTGCATGTATTTGTAAACGCGCGCTAACTTCATGTTTAATTTCGAATACGAGTTGGAGTGTTTTGAAGGAATTTCGAGTACGATTTTGATTTTGTGTTTTTGAAGTCTATTTGTGTTAAAAACAGAACATACACTCTATAATATATATATATATATATATATATATATAAAGACGCACCAAGAAGGAGCAATGAAAATTGGAAACAAATTGACATGCATACAGATTTCGATGGAAAATGCAAAATTTTAAAGTTTGGCTGCCATTGAATGAGCATGTGACGCTGTAGCGCATCTTGACTGCGCAATTAACAGAATATTAAAACGGAGAAATTTTGATTCCAGGTCTTAAGTTCTTTCAGAATTTTATTGCGTCTACTCAGATAGACAGTAACTATGCCTTGCATACAGGTGCGCAAACAATATGCGCAGACGCCAGCATTTGAGAGAGGTGTGTGGTTGGGCTTAAAGAAGCCGGTCGGTCTAATCTGCGAACTGTTTGACAATTGGATAGGAGCGATGCCCCTATTAGATGATATTGGCAGGAATGGGTGAACCATGGCCGAACACAGAGTCAGGGAGAAAGCGGTCGGCATAGAGAGAGACAGAACGTGAGAACCTATCAATAATCAGAGCGGTACTCAAAGCCTCAAATTCATCATTACCATCGATCCTACGTGCAACTGGTACTTCAGTGACTTCAAAGACAAGCGGCTCAGAGAAATGGGTTTGAGATCACGGTGCCCCTTGTGCGGATTACTATTAAACTTTTATACCGATGATCAAGTTTGCAGTGATATCGAGATCGTTCGAGCTGGAATGCCACTGAATAGAGTAGAATTGTCTTCAGTTATGAGTCCCACTCCGATTTGAGCCCCGATGACAAGTGAAGACGCGTCTGGAGACGCCCCGAAAAAGGAGGGATTCCAACCTGTTTGTCACCAACCATACGGCCCGACAACAAGAAGTAATTGTCTGGGTTGTCATTTCATTTAATGACAAGACCCCTTTGGTTGTCATCCGTGGCATCTTTGCAGCACAGAGGCACATCGACGACAATTTACGTCCCGTTGTGTTTCTCTTCATATCACGCCATCTTGAAGCATATAATTCAGAATGATAATACCCGCCCGTGTAGAAAATAGTTTCTATTGTTTGTTTTCTTGATTGCACAACATTATTTTGTCCAGCAAATTCGCCGGATCTCTCTCCTTCTGAGGACGTTTTTAGCATCATGAAAAGATTTCTACAACCATTTCGGGTTTTTTTAATCTAACACAGCAATTGTACAGAAATCGGCACAATATCTCGCAGGAGTACATATTCCAACTCTATCAATTAATGCCAAGCCGAATAACTACTTACATAAGGGCCAGAAGTGGACCAACGCATTATTGCTGACTAGTTTACTTTGTGAGGCCCTTTCTCTTGATTATATCATCCAAATTTTCTGAAACTGTAACCCTCTATTTTTCTCCACATGTGCATCATATCTACCAATTTTCGTCCCAATCGGATAACTCCTTCTTGGTACGTCTTTTTTTTTTTTTTTTTTTTTTTTTTGTTATAGAGTGTGCATAATTTAAATTTATTTGCTTTGGCAGAAATAATTAAAAAAAAAGACCAAATTTTAATAAATTTGTCAGTTTGTTTCTCTGTTGGAAATGTATTAAAAAGTATTATGTAATGGTTGCTATGAACAGAAGCAGTATTGCTTGAAAATAAAATTGCCCCTGCATTTAAAACAAGTTTGTGCAGTACTCATTGACATTTTAAGTATTATGTATATGTATGTCCAATGCGTTAGCCCTAACTTCTATTTAGAAAGCGAATGGTTTTGTTTACTTTTAAAATTTCCAATATTCTCCAAAGGTCCGAGTTTATTCCCCGAAATTCCCGGGTTTATTCCCATCTTCCAAAAGCTGCGAGTTTTTTGCAACACTGTGTACTGCTGCTTATATAAATTTTAATCTTAATATATAATCCATCTGAAATATTTAACAAATATACGTTAAATTGTAACGCCATACAAAATCTAAAAGTTGCGCTACCCCCCAAAATATATTGTTCCGCAATAAAAAGGAGTAAAACGTTATTCTTCTCGACAACTTGTACCAAAACACACCTATATAGTTTACTGGTACTGGTGCACGTGTGCCTGTTTGTACCTTCTTATTGTGCAACTGTCGCACGTGGGTAACCGTAGGTCAGAGATTGCTTATTGTCCTAGACCCCACTAGAACTAATTCAGTCAGGATAGGAACTCTATCACCGTGGCCTGTGGACAACGGTGTGCGGAATGTCTGAATCCAGAAAGTTTAAAATGGGAGGGGTCTCTGAATTGGACACATTACACGTCACTTTAGCCCACCTGAAAAAGTACTGCTAGGGAAAATGTAGTAGAAATTTTTGGGTTAAATGTCACATTAGGTACGATGGAGTGATTTTCTTTTTCCACCATAGGAAATATATATATGTGTGTGTAATTTATTGCGATAATTTTTTATACTGACTGTTACAGTAGATACATCTACCTATCGGAAGCAAACACGTATAAGTGAAATTGTTAACAAAATTACTCATTAACTAATGTACTATTTTTTTACTAATCTATTTTCAAATTCAGAAAATTTATAATTGTTAAATCTGATTTTGTTTTAAAAAATTGTTTTTTTTTTTTTTTTTTTTTTTTTCTTATTAATTTATTATATTTTGAAGCCAAAACTGTGAAAATTGTCATAAATATATTATTATCCCTTCAAAGCTTCAAAATGGTATGTTAAAAGTTAGAATAAATAAATTTATCAAAAACAAGATCAAATTTAGTGGTCGCGAAGTTTCTGGATGTTGAAACGAAATAAAATATATATATATTAGGTAATGAGCAATTATGTTAAAAAAAAATTTCCATATTATAACATGAGTTTTAGCTGCCGTAGACGAGAAAATTTTAAGTGGTAGAAAAACATGCAAACAACAGTAGAAACAAATAAGCAAGTTTACAATATTGTATTTTGTCTAAGGAATGTCCTACGTGAGATTTCAACGATAACTAAACACAAATCTAATTTTTAAATGCAAAGTTAAAAATAATATTTGTATTGTATGAGATTTAAATTATTAAGAATTATTATATAAACCGCAAAATTAAAATTGGAAAAATATTATGTTATGTATATATATGTATAATTGGAATTTTAATTTGCTATCCACTGTTATTACAAAAGTTTTCTTGTCTTAACGTCACAATAACAAAATTCAGAACTTAATGATATCTTTTTTTAATTGAGTTTTCAAAGCTAATAAATGATTTTGGTACATGAGACTTAGGGAATAAAACGTCTTTTTCATTTCCCTGATGTCCTATCCATTGGAGTTAGAATTGGATGTGATCATATATTTTAATGAAAATTTTCCTACTTTTATTAGTCTTATAACTGCAATCTTTTACGCTTATTAACTACCAGAAAATGTTCATAAACGCTTTTTTATATATATTTCAGTAACAGTTTTTGTTTATTAAATAAAATAGAAATTTCTATTAAAATTTCCCTCTAGACAAAAAGTGTAAAAGTTGGCAAGTATGCAATTCACAATTTTGCATTTTTGAAATTTACAGACCATTCGAAAAGGTTTTTCTCTCTTTTTTCGACATGAAATTAAAATGATACATTCATAACAGCTTTCAGAAAGAAAAACTAGTGCAATGCACTCTAATTTTTCTTTCTTTCTTTCTTTCTTTCTTTCTTTTTTTTTTTTCTGCACAAGGTGATATGTACATTAATTAGAGGAAATTGTGACATTACGACTACAAAACTACGTAGAATTGTAATAGTAATGTAATACCCAAAACTACATCTCCTAGTTAAGATCACCTTGTGAGGCTGTTTTCCCAGCGAAGGCCAACGACGAAACGCTTACGTTGAAGCGTTCGTTCAGAAAGGTTCGCAGAGTTTCGTCTGCGCATTTATTTCTTTTGAAATGTTCTAAAGTATATAATGTAGCGCCGCTTTCAACGCGCTATTCATGCTTTTATTTAAAATTTAACTCGTCAAAATTTGACGGATCATGTGCATCTTAAATCTTCATGGCATAAAGTTTTAAACATCCCTATTTTAATATTTCGCATTGCTCTTAACCAGTTTAAAATCCACTGCTGTAATCAATTATTTTTTGGTTGGAGGGGAAGGGTGACTAAATTTCATGAAATTTCAATATACAAAATTTAGCGAACTTCGTATAATAAAAATAAAATCCGAAGATTTTTTTCTAATTTCACTCTAAATGTGACCAAAAGAATGTTTCGAGTAATTAAAAGAGAGACAGAATTTATAAATTATGGTAAGAATGGAGAAAGAAGGCAGACATCAATTTATATATATTATTTTAATTTGCTCGCATCGCTAATCTAATATTCCATTTCAGTTACAATATGACAGTGGCGCCATCTGTAATCTGTCGATTAAAAAAAAGAAAAAAAAAAATCTTAGTTTTTTTTTTTTTTTAATAAAACAATTTTTAAAACCATAAATTTATAAGGCAAAATAATTTAATTTAAAATAAATTTTAATAGTGTTTTTGTTTTCTTTATATTCTCTAATTACAATTTATTTGCACTTAGATCATGCTACTCAGGGCTCGAATAAATAAGAATGCATTTAAGACTTTAGTAAGTTAATTTGCTCATTAAATTTTTAATAATAAATTATTCTATGCAGATTTTTGCTCGTATAAAATATCAATATTTTTAAGGTTATTCTTTTTAAATTATTTTTTTCTGTAATATAGTACAGAAATAAAGTATAAGAGATCAATTTAAAATTATATTAAAAAAATAAATAAATAAATAAAATAAAATAAAACCTCTTTTGATTTTAAACATCTATCTTCATTTTTTTCTAAACAAAGTTTTCAACTGATAAAAGTTAACTTTTAAAGAACAATAAACTCCGACAGTTTATTACTTTTAAAAGATTTTTT